>PVIY010003895.1:0-41766 GCA_004026745.1 Myrmecophaga tridactyla | reverse complement strand
CTGCTGCCACAGCTCTATGCATGCACACAAAGGGCCCCATGCCTTAGACCAGCACACAATAGGGTTACACCCCCCAGACCGGTGTACCTGCACATCTACAACCTCTCAGCCCATTGGGCACCCATGTTCACAAGCATCATCCCAACATCCCCAACCTGCACCTACACCTGCCCAGAAACAAATCACCACACTGAGTGCCCCACACTGTACCCTGCTCTGTGTTGTACAACTACCCTGCAAACACAAGGCCTTAGACTGCTGAAAGAAATCAACTCCCAAAGTAAATCAATCAAGATATTTATATACCACAAAGACAGCAGCAGATCACTAAGTATATCACAATGCAGACAGATATAACCCTGCTTCATGACCAAATTAAACCACCAGAGGAGGCACAGACATTGGCACAACTAATCAAAGATGTTCATACAACACTACTTAATAAAATAAGTGGGATAGCAAATGACATAAAGGAGATCAAGAAGACAGTGGAAGAGCATAAAGAGGAATTTGAAAGAATAAATAGAAAAATAGCAGATATCACAGAGATTAAAGACTCTGTTGACCAAATAAAAAACATACTAGAGGCACACAACACCAGATTTGCAGAGACAGAAGAAAGAATAAGTGATATAGAGGACAGGATAACTGACTTCAAAGACTCAAAACAGCCAATGGCAAAAAAAAGATGAAAAAACTTGAACTGGATCTCAGGAAAATGATAGACAAAAACAAAGCTCGACAGGGTGGGCCATGGTGGCTCAGTGGCAGAATTCTTGCCTGCCATGCTGGAGACCCAGGTTTGATTCCTGGTGTCTTCCCATGCCAAAAAAAAAAAAGCAAACAAATATAAGAATTATTTGTGTCCCAGAAGGAGAAGAAAGGACTAATAGGTTAAGAAGAGTAGTTGAGGATATAATGGGGGAAAATTTCCCAATCCTCATAAAGGACATAAATATACAAGTCAAGGAAGCCCAACAAACTCCAGACAGAATAAACCCAAATAGACCTTCCCCAAGACACATACTAATCAGTCTGTAAAATGCTGATGAGAAGCAAAAAATCCTGAAAATGGCAAGAGAGAAAAATCTACTACATATGAGGGGAACCAAATAAGACTGAGTTCAAATTACTCAGCTGGCACCCTGGAGGTGAGAAGGCAGTGGTATGATATATTCAAAATCCTGAAAGAGAAAGACTTCCAACCAGGAATTCTGTACCCAGCCAAATTGTCCTTCGAAACTGAGGGAGAGATTAAAGTTTTCACAGAAAAGAAGTCCTCAAAGAATTTGTCAACAAGAGACCAGCCCTACAAGAAATACTAAAAGGAGTTCTGCCAGTTGAAAAAAAAAGACAGGAGAGGGAGGCTTGGAGGAGAACAGAATGGAAGAGTACCACTAAGGGTAATTTTAAAAACACAAAGAGAAAGAGGGAAAAAATATATAGACCTGACAAATAAAATTAAAAAGATAAATGGTGGATTCAAGAAACGCCTTTTCATTAATAACTTTGAATGTTAATGGACTAAACCTACCAATTAAAAAATACAGACTGGCAGAATGGATTAAGAAACATAATCCAGCTATATGCTACTTACAAGAGACTCATCTAAGATACAAGGATACAAATAGATTGAAAGTGAAAAGATGGAAAAAGATCTTCCACGCAAGTTGTAAACAAAAGAAAGCAGGAGTAGCTATACTAATATTGGACAAAATAGACTTTAAATGTAAAGACATCATAAAAGACAAAGAAGGACACTATATACTAATTAAAGGGTCAATACACCATGAAGATATAACAATCATAAATGTTTATGATCCCAATCAAGGAGCTCCAAAGTACATGAGACAGACATTGGCAAAACTGAAGGGAGCTATGGATGTTTCAACATTAATAGTAGAAACCTTCAATACACCACTCTCCTCTATAGATAGAACAACTGGACAGAAGATCAACAAGGAAATAGAGAAGTTAAATAACTTGATAAATGAATTGACCTAACAAACATATATAGGTCATTGTACCCCAAAGCACAAGGATATACATTCTTCTCTAGTGCTCATGGAATGTTCTCTAGGATAGATCACAAAACAGGTCTTTATAAATTTTAAAATATTGAAATTATTCAAAGCACATTCTCTGATCACAATGGGATGAAGCTGGATCTCAATAACCACCAAAGAATGAGGACATTCACAAATATATGGAGATTAAATAACACACTCTTAAACAACTAGAAGATCAAAGAAGACATTTCTAGAGAAATCAGTAGCTATCTGGAGATGAACGAAAATGAGAATACAACTTATTAGAACTTATGGAAGTGGCAAAAGATGTGTTGTGAGGGAAATTTATTGCCCTAAATGCCTATATTTAAAAAAAAAAACAGGAAAGAGCAAAAGCTGACGACTTAACTGCTTACCTGGAGGAACTTGAGAAAGAACAGCAAACGAACTCCAAAGCAATAGAAGAAGAGAAATAACAAAGATTAAAGAAGAGATAAATGAATGGGAGAACAAAAGAACAATAGAAAGATTCAATAAAACCAAAAGTTGATTCGTTGAGAAAATAAAATTGAAATGGGCCATTAGCAAGACTGACAAAGAAAAAAAGAGAGAGAATGCAAATAAACAAAATCAGTAATGAGATGTGCGTTACCACAAACCCTGAAGAGATAAAATAAATCACAAGAGGATGCTATGAACAACTATACACCAACAAGCTAGACGGCTTAGATGAAATGGGCAAATTCCTTGAGACACACGAACAAGCTACACTGACTCAGCAAGAAATAGAAGATCTCAACAAACCAGTCACGAGTAAAGAGATTCAACCAGTCATCAAAAATCTTCCTACAAAGAAAAGCCCAGGGCCAAATGGCTTCACAGGGGAATTTTGCAGACCCTTCCAATATGAAAAATTTAGAACTGCCATAGCCCAAACACTCCTAAAGAGAGGGATAGAAAGATCAAAGGTGATATTGGAGTTATACAGATAAGATAAGATTTAATAAATGAATATGAATGCTGAATCATTAATTTGATGTCTCTTTTAGTCTCCAGTATTTTAGAACAACTAGAAGTAGAAACCTAAAATTGTGAAATTGTAACCCATGTCAAACTCTGAAATATGTTATTCAACTAATTGTAATGCTGTGCTTTGAAATTTATGGCTTTTTTGCATATATGTTATTTTTCACACAAACAAAGAAGGAACAAAAGTTGATTGTGACAAAAAAATAGATTTAATCCCTCTAGACTCCTATATTCTGGAGGAGCTAGAAGGAAAAATATGAGAGGATTGTATGGTGGCCCATGACAAGCTCTGGGATCTGTCCTGTAACTACCTGTTGAAGAGTGCTTTGAAAACTATTGCTTTTTTATATCTTTGCTTTGTATATATGTTATATTATACAATAAAAAGCAAAAACAAAAAACCCCATCCTATATTGCTTATCCTACCTACGACTTATTTTTCATCCTTAATTTTTTACCCATCTGTTCATACACTGATTAAAGTCAGTGTCATCACATGATGTCCATAATCATGTGGTCACACTAAAGCTATGTAGTTATGGAATCATCTTCATGAATCAAGGCTACTGGAATGTGGTTCAACAGTTTCAGGTATTTCCTTCTAGCTATTCTAATTCATTAAAACTAAAAAAGGATATGCATGGAATGCATAATAAATAACCTCCAGAATGACCTCTCAACTCTATTTGAAATCCCTAAGCCATGGAAGCTTAATTTTGTTTCATATCTCTCCCCCCTTTTAGCCAAGATGTCTTTCTCAATCCCATGATGCCAGGGCCAAGTTCATCCCATGGAGTGATGTACCACATCGACAGAGTGGTGTACACTCTTGGGAGTCATGTCTCATGTTGTGGGGAAGCAGTGGGTTTTCTTGTTGAGATGGCATCAAGAGAAAGGGCACATCTGAGCAATAAAAGAGGTTTTTGGGGGGTCACTCTTTGGTGTAATTATAAGTAGGCTTAGCATCTCTATTGCAGGAATAAGTTTCATAAGGGCAAGCCCAAGATCATGGGCTCCACCTATTAAATTGGTAGCCCCCAATGCTTGTAAGAATATCAGGAATTCCCCAAGTGAGGAATTTTGATATTTTCACATTTTTCCCCAGTCCCTCAAAGGGGCTTTGCAAATATTTTTTTTTCTCTGCCCAATTTACTCTGGGATGTATTGGGGCATTACACTAACCTGTACAAACCAACAAGATCTCACTCCTTATTCAAGGTTCCATGTAATTATGGTGTTTGAATAAACTGACCATACAAGATAATTTATATAGTATGCTATGGAAAATATAACAAATTAATCTCTCTCCCTTTGGTCTCACATAGAAGTTGAAGTTTTAAAACACTGTCACTCTTATCCTTTACCCTTTAGTCTGATTTACCTTGGTATTAAACAGATCTGCTTCATCCATACCTTTAATTGAAGTCTGATTTCTTTTTCAGCTTTTTAAACAGTTGCTGTATGGGTTAATGCTGACTTTCAGAGCTGCAGAACTCTCGCTCTGATTCTCACGTGTCACACTGATATCCAAACTTCCAGAGACTGACCAGATTATAAATAAAGAGCACAACATCTCAGAATTTAGAAATAACCATCACAACTCAGGAATAGATGTGTCTGCTGTAAGAGTTTACAATCTAGGAATGTTTACAATAAGCCTTCTCCTGATAACCTATGTTCTTGGGTTCATTTCTTAGCATTTGCACATTATACTTAGTCCATATTAGTGAGGTGTTATAATGTTTGTCTTTTCCTTTCTGGCTTATATCACTCAACATACTGTCCTCAAGGTCAATTCACATAGTTGGATGCCTCACAAATTCATTCCTTCTTGAGGATGCTCAATATTTTATTGGATGTATAGACCACAGATTGCCCTCTGTTCATCAGTCCAGGTACCCTTGGGCCACCTCCATCAATTGAAAATTTTGAGTACTACTGTCATAAACACCAGTGTGCAAATATCCATTCTTGTCCCCACTTTCAGTTCTACCAAGTATATACCTAATAAATGAAGTTGAATGTGAGTATGATTAGGGAGAAGAGGTGGGGGCAAGTTTGAAACCAGAAGGAAAGATAGAGGATAAAGACTGAGATGGTATAACTAAGGAATGCATAGAGTGGACAATGATGGTGATTAAATATACAAGTAAAAAATATTTTTTCTTGAGAGAGAACAAATGACTGTCATCATTGGAAGGTGTTGAAAATGAATGGCATACAGGAAAAAGTACAATCAATGCAAGCGAAGGTTTATAGTCCACAGTAATATTGTAAAATACTTCCACTGAATGTAGCAAAGGTATTATGCCAAAATGAAATGTCAACAAGGCATGGGGGGTATGGATCCTTTGGGTAAGTAAAGGAAATGCCTTCATATAGATTACAGTGTGAAGACACTGCCTATTTTCTTAGCTTAGATTGTATGGTGTGTGAATAAAGCTGTTTAAATATGAACAGAGAGAAAACAAGTGCTAGAGAAAATGCAGAGAAAGAGATGTACCTATTCACTGTCAGTAGGGAAACTGAAAGGTGCAGTCCCTTGGAGGGTGGAGGTTCCACAGGAGGCTCAGGTTGGGGTTGTTATATGATCCTGCAACCCTGTTGCTCAGTATATACCTGGAGGAACTGAGTGTGGGGATATGAATGGACATTTGCACACTGGTGTTTATGCTGGCAGTGTTCATGGTTCACAATGGATGGAGGTGGCCTCAGTGTATGATGACAGAGGAATGGAAGGGGAACTGTGGTGTATACACACAATGGACAACTGAGTGGCCATAAGTAAGAATAAAGTCATGAGGCATGCAACTAGGTGAATGAACCTTAAGGACTGTATACTGAATAAAATGTCTGAAACAAAAAGAAATATTATCATGCCTCACTCAGTGGACTAACTATAATATAAAAACTCAATGAACTGAAGTTGAAAGCATGGGTTATCATATTGGGACCTATTGTAAAGGGTCTTAGATTTGTAAGTTCTTACTACAGTCACATATATTCAGGAGCTGTAACTGTTATTTCTAAATTCTGAGATACTGAGATGTTTGTATATAACCTGGTCATTCCCAGGAACTTAGGAATTTCTGTGACACCTGAGACTCAGAGTTTGGGCTCTACAGCTGTGAAAGTCAGCAGTACCCCATACAGGAACTGTTTAAAAAGTTGAAAAAGGGATGAAACTTTGACTGGAGATGTGCATGAAGCTGATCTGGATAGGAGTGGGGTAGAGCAGAATGCAGGATACAGAATGATATCATATTTATCTTAAAACTTCAACTTCTGTGTGAGGCCAAAGGGAGAGATGTTTATTTGGTATAAAATTTGTATTTTCTGTAGTGCATTTCCTAATTTAACTTGTATGGTCAGTTCAGTTGAACACCATAAGTACATGGAATTTTCAATAGGGTATGAGACTTGTTGGTTTGTCCAGGTTAGTGTGATGCCCCAATATATCACAGAGTAATTTTGGCAGTGATTAAAGAAGTATTTGTAAAGTTCCCTTGAGGGTCTTGGGAGAAAGGAGGAAATATTCAACTTCCACACTTGGAAAATTCCTGATATTATCACAAGCAGTGGGGATAAACAAATGAATGGGCTGAGCCCTCAATCTTCAGGTTTGCCCTTATGAAAATTATTCCTGCAAAGGATAGGTTAAGCCTACTTATAATTATGTGTAAGAGTCACTTCTAGAGAAGTTCTTTTGTTTTTCAGATGTGGCCTCTCTGTCTAAGCCAACTCTGCATGTCAACTCACTGCCCTGCCCCCTAAATGGGACATTTCTCCAGGGCATAAATTCCATAGCAACATGGGACAGAAATCCCGGGATGAGTCAGGACCTGGCATCATTGGATTGAGAAAGCCTTCTTGACCAAAAGGGGGAAGAGAGAAATGAGACAAAGTCAAGTTTCAGTGGCTGAGAGATTTCAAACAGAGTCAAGATGTTAATTGTGGAGGTTATTCTTATGTTTTATATAGATATCCCTTTTTAGCTTATGGTGTATTGGAGTGGCGGGAAGGAAGTACTTGAAACTGTTCTGCTTCATTCCAGTAACCTTGATTCTTGAAGACAAATGTATAATACAGTTTTTACAATGTGCCTGTATGACTACGAAAACATTGTATCTGATGTCTCTTTTACCCAGGGTATCAACAAATGAGTAAAAATATATGGATAAAAATACATAAATAATGGGGGGATAAGGGGTAAAATAAGTTGGATAGATTGAAATACTAGTGGTCAATGAGAGGGAGTGGTAAGGGGTATGGGATGTATGAGCTATTTTTCTTTTTTCTTTTTATTTCTCTTTCTGGAGTGATACAAATATTCAAAAATGATCATGGTGATGAATGCACACCTATGTGATTATATATTGAGCCATTGATTGTACACCACGTATGGGCTGTATGAGTGTGAAGATTTGTCAGTAAAATTATCTAAAAAACAAAAGAGCAAACAACCATCTCCAGGATTCTCGAGGTTAAAAAGGGAAAGGAACGGCTCCTGCCCCTACAGGAAACCCCCACATAAGAGGAAGTCCAACTGTGTTCAAGTTCAGCCCAAAAGGCCTAGAGGATCACAAAAGCTGGGAGGGGAGGGAGTGGCCTATGCCAAACCAAGACAGTGGGCATGGCAAAACAATCCTGTTCCACAGATTTTGTCTATGATTCCCTTTGTCTCAGCTCAACTCTGGTCTCCTTGGGTATAGTCAACCAGAGGGTCCCTCCTCAGGAGACACTTTCTCATTCCAAGGACAGCCAATTCCCCCTTGAGGTTGCAGTCACCACATCTACCTCAATTCATCTGACATATTCAATGGATGTACACTGAGCATCTACTATGGTCAGACACTAGATGAACAAAACTGACACAGGTCATGCCATCATGGGGCTCACTATCTGGCAAGGAGACAGACAACAAACCACACAATACATAAATTTAAAAAAGAGAAAGAGATTGGCCTGCAATTTTCTTTTCATGTATCTTTGACTGTCTTTGATATTAGGGTGATGTTGTCTTCATAGATTGATTTAGGTAGCATTCCCTCCTCTTCATTTTTTTTGAAGAATTTTGAGTATGTTTGCTATTAATTCTTGAATGCGTGGTAGAATTCCCATGTGAAGCCATCTGGTAATGGACTTTTCTCTTTTGAGAGCTTTTTAATAACTGATTCGAATTATTTATTTGTGATTGATTTGGTGAGGTTGTGTATTTCTTCTCCAATCAATGTTGGTTGTTCATGCTTTTCTAGGAAGTTGTCCAGTTCGTCTTATTTTGTCTAGTTTTTAGCATATGGTGCTCATAATATCTTCTCGATATATCGTTTATTTCTCTGGGGTCAGTAGTTATGCCCCTCTTCCATTTCTGATTTTATTTATTTTCATCCTCTCTTTTTTTCTGCCTAGGTAATGTACCATCAATTTTTATTGATTTTCTCAAAGAACCAACTTCTGGTTTCATTGATGCTCTCTATTGTTTTCATGGTCTTAATTTCATTTCTGCTCTATATTTGTTATTTCTTTCCTTCTGTTTTCTTTGGTGTGGGTTTGATATTCTTTCTTTAGTTCCTCCAGGTGAACAGTTAATTCCTTGATTTTTGTCCATTCTTCATTTTTTAGGTATACAGGACATCAAATCTTTATCCAATGTGTAATTTCCAAGTATTTTCTTCCATTTAAGTGGCTACCTCTTCACCTTTTTGACAAAGTGTTCTGAAATGCAAAAGCATTTGACTTTGAGGAGTTTCCATTTATCTATTTTTTCTTTTGTTGCTTGTGCTTTAGGTGTAAAGTTTAGGAAACTAAATCCTATTACTAGGTCTTGAAGATGTTTCCCTACACTTTCTTCTAGGAGCTTTATGGCACTAGTTCTTATATTTAGGTGTTGGATCCAATTTGAATTATTTTTTGCATAGGGTGTAAGGTATGGGTTCTCTTTCATTCTTTTGGCTATTGAGAACCAGTTCTCCCATGCCCATTTATTGAAAAGACTATTTTGTCCCAGTTCAGTGGATTTGAGAGTCTTATTGAAGATCAGTTTACCACAGATTTGGTAGTCTATTCCTGCACTCTTGATTCATTCCCATTGGTCAATACTTCTATCTTTGTGCCAGTACCCTGCTATTTTGACCACTGTGGCTCTGTAATACGTTTTAAATTTGGGGAGTGCTAATCTTCCCACTTCATTCTTCTTTTAGGATGCTTTTAACCATTCAGGGTCTCATTCACTTCCAGATGAATTTTGTAACTAGCAGCTTTTTCAAGTCTTCAAAGTGTATTGATGGAATTTTGATTGGTACTGCATTGAATCTGTACATCAGTATGGGTAGAATTGACATCTTAACTACATTTAACCTTCCTATTCATGAGCAGGGAACTTCTTTCCACCTATATAGATCTTCTTTGATTTCTTTTAACAATGTTATGTAGTTCTCTGCTACAAGTCCTTTACATCCCTAGTTAATTCCTAGATACTTGATTTTTTTAGTTACTATTTTGAATGGAATTTTTTCGTTAATTGACTCCTTAGATAGATCATTGCTTGTGTATAGAAACATTACTGATTTCTGCACATTACTTTTATAATCTGCCACCTTACTGAATTTATTAGCTCAAGTAACTCTGTTGTAGATTTCTAAGGATTTTCCAGCATGGTATCATGTCATCTGCAAATAATGAAAATTTTACTTCTTCCTTTCCAATTTGGATGCCTTTCATTTCTTTGTCCTGTTTGATTGCTCTTGATAGAACTAGCACATTGTTGAATAATAGTTGGTGACAGTGGGCATCCTTGTCTCATTCTTGATCTTAGGGGGAAAGCTTTTAGTCTCGCACCATAGATTTCAATGCTGACTATGGGTTTTTCATATTTGTCTTTTATTATGTTGAGGAAGTTAATTTTGATTCCTACTTTTTGAAGTGTTTTATCAGGAAAGGATGTTGAATTTTGTCAAATGCTTTTTCAGCATCAATTGAGATGATTACATGATTGTTCCTTTTTAATTTGATAATGTGCTGTATTACATTAACTGATTTTCTTGCATTGAACCATCTTTGCATTCCTGGTATAAACCCCACTCGGTCATGGTGTGTAATTCTTTTAATGTGCTGTTGGATTCAATTTACCAATATTTTGTTGAGAATTTTTGCATTTATGTTCTTTAGGGAAATTGCTCTTCAGTTTTCCTTTCTTGTAGCATCTTTACCCAGTTTTGGTATTAAAGTGATATTAGCTTCATAAAATGAGTTAGGTAGTGTTCCTTTTTCCTTAATTTTTTGGAAAAGTTTGAGGAGGATTGGTGCTAGTTCTTTTTGCAATGTTTGATAAATTCCCCTGTGAAGCCATCTGGCCCTGTAGGGGTGCAGCACAGGTCATAAGGTTGTGGAATGTGTGTCAGGGGTGGGTGATGCTTATGCAGGGCAGATGTTATGGGGCACAGATGTGCCTGAGGGCACCTTCCAGGTGTGGAGAAAGGCATTTGTGCTGTAGGGTGGGGCAAGAGTGTGTACATGTGCAGTGCAAGGGGAGTGAGGTTCGGGGTCAAGAGGTCCATAGAGAGATACATGGGTTCCTGACAGGGAGGATGTGTCTGTGCTGGTGCGTGAATCTGGGGGCAGGGTCTTGTTGTGTGTGGGTCTGGGAGGCAAAGCCCTAGTGTGCAAGGGTCTGGGGGGTAGGGCCTTGGTGTGTATGTGCTCAGAGCTCAGTGGCAGAAGGGGGGGTTGTGGCTGTGTGGGATGGGGGCAGATATGGCCCGGATGCACTGGTCAGCACCCTCCCAAAACCAAGCGGGTTCAGTGTGAGTGGGTGCATGCACGTGCATGCATCTGGGGGACCTGAGGCTGATGTGCATATGTGCAGAGCTCAGCGGTGAAGGGGGTCCTGGACCATGCTGTGCAAATCTATAGTCTGGGTGCGGCTTTGGCCTGGGTATGAAGGTGAGCACCTGAAGGTGCAGGTGACTACCTCCAGGAGGCAGAGCGGAAGATGGGGGTCAACATGCTGGCTGTGGGTATGTGGGTCTCTGGAGGGGCTAGACTGTGTGCCTGCACAGGACAAGTGGGTTGGGCTGGGACAGGCTTGTGCACATGCACGGGGCTGGGATGTGGGACACGGATGCATGAGGAGGGTGGTCAGGGCAGTGGTGCTTAGAGTGTGGTGGGCTTGTGGGTTAGGGGGTTTAGGTGTGTGGGGTGTACAGGGAATTGTGGGTCACAGGGTGTGGGAAGCGGGCTTAAGGATAGTGCGTTCAAGGGGTGTGGCTTGGCTTACTTTCTTGTCACCATCTCCCTGTCTGTGCACTCCTGATGTCCCCAGGCCTCCTTCTGGAAATGGATGGACTAAGCTGTTTATACTAGCTGGCTGGTCTCTGGTTCTCTGTGACTCAATTCTTCTGCTTTTTCAACCAGAGCCTCCCTATGTGGTGTAGAAGACCCTCCCAGGTCACTTAAACTCTGAAATTACTCTCCCAGTCTTTTTTCTGTCACTTCTCTAGCTGTTCTTTGGACCAGGGGTGAATTCGATGTATCCTGTTGTGCCATCTTCCTGGAAGTCCTCATTCATTCTTCCTTTTAAATATAACTATTTAGGGCAATAAATTTCCTTCTCTGCACTGCCTTTGCTGCATTCCATTAGTTTTTATAGGTTGTGTTTCATTTTTATTTGACTTGAGATATTTACTGATTTCTCTTTTAATTTCTTCTTTGACCCCACTGGTTGTTTAAATGTGTATTGTTTAGCCTCCATATATTTGTGAATTTTCTGGCTTTCTGTGTGTTATTGATTTCCAACTTCATTCCATTATGATCCAATAAAGTGTTTTGCATAATTTTACTCTTTTAAAATTTGACACTTGCTTTGTGACCCAACGGGTGATCTGTCCTGGAAAATGATCAATGAGCACTTGAGAAAAATGTGTAAGCTTTTGTTGTGGGGGTAATGTTCTATAAATACTTATTAAGTCCAGTTCCTTTATCATACTATTTAACATCTCTGTTTCCTTACTGATCCTCTGTCTAGATGCTCTATCCATTGATAAGACAGTTATAATTAAGTCTCCAACTATTGTTTGTAGAGGTATCTACTTCTCACTTCAGTGTTGTCAGTGTGTGCCTCATGTATTTTGGGGCACTCTGGTTCAGTGCATAGATATTTAAGATTGCTATGTTTTCTTGATTAATTGCCCCTTTATTAATATATGGTGTCCTTCTATATTTCTTTTAGCAGTTTTACATTTGAATTTTAATTTGTCTGATATTAGTATTGCTATCCCTGCTCTTTTCTGGATGTTGTTTGCATGAAATATATTTTTCCGTCCTTTATTTTCAACCTATTTTTGTCCTTAGGTCTAAAGTATGTCTCCTGTAAATAGCATATAGATGGGTCCTGTTTTTAAATCCATTCTTCCAGTCTATGTCTTGATTGTGGAGTTCAATACATTAACATTTAATGTTATTACCGTAAAGGCAATATTTTCTCTTATCATTTGTTCTTTTGGATTTTATGTGTCATAGCTTATTTGTTCTCTTTCTCCCCTTTTTACCTTCTGGTGCTGGTTTGAAAGGATACATGTCCCCTAGAAAAGCCATGTTTTAGTCAAAATCCCACTTCACAAAGGCAGAATAATCCCTATTCAATATTGTATGTTTGGATCTGTAATTAGATCATCTCCCTGGAGATGTAACCCAATCAAGAGCGGTTATTAAGCTGGATTAGGTGACAGCATGTATCCACCCATTTGGGTGGGTCTTGATAAGTTTCTGGAGTCCTGTAAAAGAGGAAACATTTTGGAGAATGGGAGATTCAGAGAGAATAGAGAATGACATAGCCACGAGAAGCAGAGTCTACCAGCCAGTGACTTTTGGAGATGAAGAAGGAAAACGCTTCCTGGGGAGCTTCATGAAACAGGAAGCCAGGAGAGAAAACTAGCAGATGAAGCCGTGTTCACCATGTGCCCTTCGAGCTGAGAGAGAAACCGTGACTGTGTTTGCCATGTGCCTTCTCACTTGAGAGAGTAACCCTGAACTTTACTGGACTTCTTGAACCAAGGTATCTTTCCCTGGATGCCTTTTATTGGACATATCTATAGACTTGTTTTAATTGGGATTTTTTTCTTGATCTTAGAACTGTAAATTAGAAACATTAAATTCTGCTTTTTAAAAGCCATTCCATTTCTGGTATATTGCATTCCAGCTGCTAGCAAACTAGAACACCTTCCTAATAGTTTTCAGTTCTATGCTCTTCTTCAAACCTCTCTCTCCTTTGTTTTTTATCTGCCTGTAGTGTTCCCTTTATTATTTCTTGTAGAGCAGGTCTGTTTTTCACATGTTCTCTGTCAATGTTTGTCTGAAAATATTTTAAACTCCCCCTCATTTTTGAAGGGCAGTTTTTCCAAATTCAGAATTCTTGTTTAGAAGTTTTTCTCTTTCTGAATCTTAAATATATCATACCTCTGCCTTCTCATCTCCATGATTTCAGCTGAAAAATCTGCACATAGTTTTATTGAACTTCTCTTGAATGTTAACATATCACTTTTTTCTTACTGCTTTTAGAATTCTTCCTTTGTCTTTGACATTTGACAAGATGATTAGTAAATGTGTTGGAGTAAATCTATTTAGATCATTTTGTTTGGGGTATGTTGCACTGTTTGATCTTTACATTTAAATCTTTCATAAGAGATGAAAATTTACAGTTATTACTTCCTCCGTTATTCTTTCTGCCTGTTTTTCCTTCTCTTCTCCTTCTGGGATACCCATAACTTATGTAATTCATGCACTTAATTTTGTCATTCAATTCCCTGATACCCTGATCATATTTTTCTAATCTTTTTCCTATCTGTTCTTTTGTTTGTGGGATTTCAGATGCCGTTTCCTCTAGATAACTAATCTTCTCTTCTGCCTCTTCATATCTGTAGTTGTAGGTCTCCATTGTGTTTTTTTTATCTCTTCTATTGTGCCTTTCATTCCCATAAGTTCTTCCACTTGCTTTTTCAATCTTTGGAGCTCTTCTTTATGTTCACTCAATGTCTTCTTTACTTCCATCATCTCTTTTGCCATAGCCCACAACTCATTGATTTGATTTTTTACATTATTTGGCATGTCTGTTTGAACATACTTAATTAGTTGTTCCAACTTCTGTATCTTGCTGGAAGTGTTAGTTTGTTGCTTTGACTGGGCTATATTTTTGCTTTTTCTAGTATGACTTGTAAATTTTTGCTGGTGTCTAAATATCTGCTTTCCTTGATTAGTTTATTCTGGAGGTCATTTTCACTCTTTTACCTAGGGTTTTCTTGTCAGCTTTTTTTCTATATCTGTTCTTTGGCATTCAGTTCAACTTATTCTATACCACTAGCATATGTTCTGTTTAACTGATCAGAATTTTTCAGCTTTACCCTATAGTTCTTGTCCTGCCTATATGGAACCTTTTTTTCTGTGGAGGGTCTCCCCAGATATGATTGAACCCAATCAGATTTTCACTGATCATACAGACCCAAACTATTAAGAAGAGGTAGTAATCAGTTCCAAGTTCCTCTGATTCCCCTGCTGGTGAATCCCAGCAGGTTGTCAGGCTTCTATGAAGCCTCTTGACTCTGTGCTTTTCCTACCCTTCCCAGTGGTGATACTTATCAGTCTGCAGTTCCCCACCAGTTTATAGTGATGAAGTGCCTTTAATTCTAAGCAGATCCTCCCTGCCAAAGTCATGGTTGTGACAGATGCTGAGTGTGCCAGTTTGAATGTATTATGCACCCCAGACAAGCCATGTTTTAATCCTGATACAATCTGGTGGAAGCAGGTGTTTCTTTTAATCTTGATTCAGCACTGCAGTTGTAAACTTGATTAGATTATCTCCAAGGAGATGTGGCATGTCCAATTATGGGTGTGACCTTTGATTAGATAGAGATGTGACTCCACTCATTCCATGTGGGTCTTGATCAGTTTACTGGAATCATATAAAAAGAAAACATTTTGAAGAGAGTCAGAATTGACAGAAACCTCAGAGCCAACAGAGAGAGCCTACAGAAACAACAGAGCTGACAGAGAAAGAGAGATGACCCAGATGCTTGGAACTCTGCAGATGTTGCCATGAGATGTTAAGCAAGCCAGAACCTGGAGAGAGCCAAGGGAAGCCAAGAGATGAAAGCCATCATCAGAGAAGCAAAGTGAGGAACCCCTACAGGAACAGAGGCTGAAAGCAATGGAGCCCAAGGTCAAGGGGCCAGCAGATGCTACCATGTGACTGATGTGTTCCTGACCCATCCAACCTTCCTTGAATTAATGTATTTTTTCCTGGATGCCTTAGTTTGGACAAAAAGTCATTCCAATTCTGTTAAATTGCATTCTGGCAGCAATTGTGAAACTAATACAATGAGATGTAACGTGGGTTTAGTTTGTTTATGTTTTCCAACCCCTGGTGCCTGAATTTCTCAGAGAAGGGCCATGACTTAAACTGAGCCCCACCCCAATTTTATTGGGGAAGATACTCCATTTAGGGAATTCTCTTCCCCACTTGACACATTCCATTGTCTCTCAGATCTCTCTTAAGTCAGCTCTTGTCTTGGTCTTGCTGAAAATTGAAAATGCCTTAGGTTTTCTCAAATGAGCTGCTTAGAATTGTTCAATAAAAGAAGAAGAAAAAAAGAAGTCCCTTTTCAGAGCCAGTCCCCAGTCCCCAAGGTTCACCAGTCAAGATCCAGAGTTGGTACCCAGCTCTACGTGCCTGTCCCCTTTTCCAGTACACTATACCAGGTTGACTCCAAAATCCTCTGTCTGTATACTTTTTAAATTTTATTTCATTTTATTTTTGTCTGTCAGCCCCACCTCCTCTATTCTGGGATTAAAGTCACAATTGGAGTTTGGCTGATGTACCTTCCCTTTCTCCCAGTAAAAACTACTTAAAGATATGCTTTTTAGGGAATTGTCTCCTTCACCTGACTAGTTACTCAGACATATGTTAATTCCACCCTTGCCTGAGGCAGTTCTAAAGCCTGAGAAAGCCCCTATTTCTATATAATTGACTGTCAAGAATTTAAAATAAAAAGAAGAGAAAAAATCCTTTTCAAAGCTGGACCCCAGGCCCTGGGTTTGCCAATCAAGAGCTGGAGTTTGTACCCAATTCTACGTGACCCTTTTGCAGTATTTTGAGCTCACCCAACTCAAAAAGTTTCTGTTTTTTTTCCACCCCCTCCCTGCCACGGTGAAACCTCTGGATTCCTTTCATGCTTGCTACAAGTTTATCTGTGCTCAGAGCTTATATTCAGGTTGTATTTATTAATTTTGCAATTGGAGTTTAGTTGAGTTACCTTCCTTGCTTCTAGAAACCAACTCTGAGATAGACTGTCATGCTAGTGCAGGAAGGTTGCCACCCTCCATGGCTTGGGAGACTTGCAGTTCTGGGTGGGATCTCAGCTGTTCCACCAATTCCAGAGTCACAAAATTCAATTTAATTCATATAATGCACCATATAAGAAAAATAAAGCCAAATGTGTCATAATCCTAAATATAAACCCCAAACCTTTAAAACTTCTAGAGAAATTCAATGTGACTTGGGTCAGGCAAAGATTTCTTAGAAAGGACACAGAAAGCTCAGACAATGAAATTAAGATTTAATAAATTTGACTTTATCATAATTAAAAAGTTTGGTTTTTGAATGACACTGTTAAACATAATAAAAAGGCCAGACACAGGCAGAGAGAAAATATTTTTAGAATATCTATTGGATAAAGTACTGTACTTAGGATAAATAAGTAACTTTCACAACTTAATAATGATAAAACAAACCATGGGATGAAAACCCGGGGGAAAATTTTAAACATACACTTCAAGATAAATGCCTAACATAATCATTCTTTAGGGAAATTTGAATTAAAACTACCTTGAAACATAAATGCAGATCTCTTAGAATGGCCAAAACAAAATAAAAATACCTTGACAATGCCTGGTGAGGTTGCAGAGCAACTGGAATTCTCACACTTTGCTGTTTGGAATCTAAAACAACATACACTCCCGGAAAACAATTTGGCAGTTTCTCACAAATGTAAATATATAACTTCACTAGAGACCCAGTCGTCCCACTTCTATACAATTACTCAAAACAAATATAAACATATGTACATACAAAACTACATGCTAATGTTTAAGGAATTTTTATTCAAAATAGCTAACAAAACATGATAAACCAAAATTTCCATTAACTGGGAAACAGATGAGCAAATTGTGGTGCGTTCATACAACAGAATACTATTTATCAATAAAATGAAACAAACTATTGCAGCATGCTACAAAATGAATGAATCTCAAAAGCATTATGCCTAGTGAAGAAAGGCAACAAAATGATTCATATTCTGTTATTCCTGTTTTAGGGCTTTCTGGAAAATGCAAAGCTATAAGAGAGAGAAGTCAGATTAGTGGTTGCCAGAGATAGGTGTTGGTGGAGGGCATTGAGTCTGAAGGAGCATGTGGAAACTTTTTTGGCTTATGGGAAATATTTAATATGTTGATGTGGTGGTGATTAAATGACTCTCTATGTTTGTCAAGACTCAGAATTGAACATACAAAAATGGTGGGTTTAACTATTAAACCCTACCATCAGAGAATCCCCTGGTACTTTGTGTCAAACATTAGGTACACCTAAGTCAATAGGCCATGCCCTTGATCATGAGGCTTACTCTTGGGAAGCTTATGTAGGTAGCAGAGAAGCTTAGACTACCTATAGGCATGCCTAAGAGTTACTTCTGGAGGACCTCTGTTGTTGCTCAGATGTGGCCTCAGTCTCTCTAAGCCCAATTCTACAAGTGAAATCATTGCTCTCCCCCCTACATGGGACATGACATCCAGGGATGAAAATCTCCCTGGGGACATGGGAGAGGACTCCCAGGGATGAATCCAGACCTGGCACCATGGGATCAACAATTCCCTTCTGACAAAATGGGGGAAAGAAATGTAATTAATAAAGTATCAGTGGCAGATAGAGTTCAAATAGAGTCGAGAGACTAGTCTGGAGGTAGCTGTTATGCAAGCTTCAGGTAGAGCTTGCTACCTATCATAACCTGCTGTTCTAGTTTGCTAGCTGCCAGAATGCAACACACCAGAGATGGATTGGCTTTTAATAAAAAGGAATTTATTTAGTTAAAAGCACATAGTTCTTCAGAGGAAAGGCAGCTAACTTTCAACTGAGGTTCTTTCTTACATGGGAAGGCACAGGGCAATCTCTGCTGGCCTTCTTTTCAGGCCTCTGGGTTCCAACAACTTTTCCCAGGGTGATTCCTTTCTGCATCTCCAAATGTCTGGCCTGAGCTGTGAGTGCTAAGATGAGGTATGCTGAGCCACTTGGTCTGTGCTATGTTGAGCTCTCTCATTTAAGCATTCAGCCAATTAAATCAAACATCATTCATTGCAGCAGGCATGCCTCCTTGCCGACTGCAGATGTAATCAGCAACAGATGAGGTTCACGTGCCATTGGCTCATGTCCAGAGCAATAGAAACTTGAACCTTCACCTGGCCGAGTTGACACCTGAATCTAACTACCACACTACCACACCTGCCAACCCCCAACCAGGACCAGTCCAGCCAATTCTAAAGAATACCTAGGGCAATTGAAAAGATTGCACAAGGGTTCCAGGCACTAGAGCAACTTTCCAGAAACCTATAATCTCCAGATGGGTCCCTAGTCCAGGTAAGTCCTGAAACCTAATCCAGCCTCTCCAGAACATCAGATAGTTCCATCTCCCTACCCCATATTAGTGACAGACCCTTCCAATATCAAAATTGCCATAGCCCAAACAACCCCAATGAGAGGCATGGAAAGATCAAAGGTGATGGTGGAATTATACATAGAAGATAGGACTTAACAAATGAATATGAATGCTGAATCATTAAATTGATAACACTTTTAGTCTCCAGTATTTTAGAGCAGCTAGAAGTAAAAACCTAAAATTGTGAAAATGTAACCCGTTTCAAAGTCTGAAATGTGTTTTACAACTAATTGTGGTGCTGTGCTTGGAAATTTATAGCTTTTTTGTATATATGTTATTGTTCACAGAAAAAGAAGGAAAAAAAAGTCCATTGTGATGATAAAGTATTTAAGCCCGCTAGCTTCCTATATGCTGGAGCGTCTAGAAGGAAAAATATGAGAGGGCAAACTCTGGGATCTGTCCTGTAAGTACTTGCTCAAGAGTGCTTTGAAAGCTATTGCTTTTTTCTTTCTTTGCTTTCTATATATGTCATACTATACAATAAAAAAAAGTTAAAAATAAAAAAATAAAATAAATGGTGGGTTTTATTGTATATAACACTTCAATAGACCTAAAAGTTAAAAAAATGGTAACAAAAATAAATGTAATGCATTTTAGTATCTAGAGCAGGAAAGTTATCATATATAAGGGGTCTTTTATGGTGATTGGATTTTTGCAGGATACATTAAAAAGAATAGAGAGTTGGAAGGCCTAGTTGGGAGATATTGAATGATTCAGATATTACGTGATGAGAACAAAATAGTTCAAAAATTGTCATTTAAAAAAAGTTTAAATTTATTCTATGTGGCATCCAGAGAATAACTAGACACAGGTTTTCTGAAATGTAACATTTCTTTGTATTTAACAAGCTGTCCATGACTAAAAATAAGTAAACTGTATATCCACAATTTGAGATACCAAACAAAGGCTGCAAGGAATGAATGGAAGAGACAGAGGAACAAGAAGCTTTTAACCTTTTCATTGTCTACCCCTAGTGCCTCCACACATTTTCCTCCGAGGTCCCATTGTGTTCTACTTTATTCTTTAGAAGCCAACCCTGCAGATAATGCAACCTCAAAATAGGAGAGCTTGAAGACATTAGTCTCTGATCTGGAGCATAACCAAGCTGTATTTTTTGTGGTTTTCCTGCAGAGGCAGCTTCTCTTCTACAAACTGCATTTCACATTCAGATAAAACTTCAATTCCTCAAGTCTAGCTTAGCCTACTGCAAAGTCTTCACGGGCAAGCATTCTTCAAATAGAGCTGAGATTATGAAGCCACAATTTCTTCTTTGCCTGGTGGCTTGAGAGAAAAGTTTCTCATCTCTCACACTTCCATTTTTTTTTAAACTTTTTTTATTAATTAAAAAAAATTAACAAAAAAACATTAAGATATCATTCCATTCTACATATACAATCAGTAATTCTTAATATTATCACATAGTTGCATATTCATCATTTCTTAGAACATTTGCATCGATTTAGAAAAAGAAATAAACAGACAACAGAAAAAGAAATAAAACGATAATAGAGAAAAAAAAGATTATACATACCATACCCCTTACCCCTCCCTTTCATTCACTACTAGCATTTCAAACTGAATTTATTTTAACATTATTTCCCCCTATTATTTATTTTTATTCCATATGTTCTACTCTTCTGTTGATATAGTAGCTAAAAGGAGCATCAGACACAAGGTTTTCACATTCACAGAGTCTCATTGTGAAAGCTATATCATTGTTCAATCATCATCAAGAAACATGGCTACTGGAATACAGCTCTACATTTTCAGGCAGTTCCCTCCAGCCTTTCCACTACATCTTGAACAACAAGGTGATATCTACTTAATGCATAAGAATAACCTCCAGGATAACCTCTCAATTCTGTTTGGAATCTCTCAGCCATTGACACTTAGTCTCATTTCACTCTTCCCCCTTTGGTCGAGAAGGTTCTCTCAATCCCTTGATGTTAATTCTCAGCTAATTCTAGGGTTTTTCTCAGTCCCTTGATGCCGAGTCTCAGCTCATTCAAGGATCTCTGTCCCACATTGCCAGGAAGGTCCACACCCCTGGGAGTCATGTCCCATGCAGAGAGGGGGAGGGTGGTGAGACTGCTTGTCATGTTGGCTGGAGAGAGAGGCCACATCTGAGCAACAAAAGAGGCTCTCTTGGGGGTGACTCTTAGGCCTAAATTTTACACACTTCCATTTTTAAAACCTTTAAACTATCTGCTGAGAGGTGATTCCACCAGTATTCAGAAATGAGGCTTTCCTATCTTCTCTCTCCAAAAATTTTCCAGAGACTTCAGGACATGTACCTTGCTTCATCCCAGCCCTATAAGAGAATTTAAAATGACTTTTATTTTTTAAAGTCAAGATAGTTAAGAAATCATAAACACACTAGATATCGCCAAGCACAAGCATATTTCTGGAAGTCTTATGGGATATTCCAAGAATACAGACACCACAAGATTTCAACTTAAAAAACATCTTTTGAGTTATCTGCTGTCCTTCCTTGGTCTTTTCACAGACTATTAAATAAATTTATTTTGGGTTTGATGTCTTTAGGAAATGGTAGTGCTGGGCTCTGAAATTAAAAGAAAATGTGGATCATTGGCAATATCCCCCCATGTTATGGTCCTCTTTATTTCACGCAACAGGTGTGCTCTCTCCTGAAACGTAATCCATGGATTGATTTGTTTTAACAAATCCAATCTTTTGAAAATGCAGGGGAGAATCTTTCCATAATAGAAAGTCTCAGAGTGTACTGGTTTTATAAATCTGGATTTTAATCTATCATGCTGGCCTCAAGCAGAGTACGATTTGATAGTGATTATGCCAGTCACACCACTCAAGGGCAAACCAAAAGCCAAGATCTTCATTTCAGTCCATATCCCTCCACCACAAGTCACTTAGTGGAGTTTTGTCACTGAATTAACTGGTTACTTGGGGGACTAAAAACCTAGATTTGAGTATGACTTAGTATCACGAGTTTTCTTTTGATTCTTTGGCCATGCCTTGCACATCAACAATGAATATCTGAAAAGTAAAATTTATATCTCTGTGATCCTATAGCTCTACATAATCAAAGGTAGCTTCCAATGAATTGACTCAACAATTTGAACAAAATTGATTACACTGGTTCGGTTGATCTTTTTGTTCTCTTTATTCTATTTCCTCTCCATCCACAATGATGAACTTGGAAATCTTAAATTTCCTAAAGAGAAAGCATAAAGCATAAACAAAGCACACAAAGGTTGATAGGCTTTGGATGGGGGTGGAAGTTGCATATTAATTAATGGGATGTATTAAAAAACTTATCTGGCCTCCAATGAGGCCAAAAAAATCAGAGACCTCTGAAGGACCTTTTCATGCATTGAGTTTACCAACACACCACTCCCTTATTGTGCACTTTGATGATTTGGGAAAAAGAAATCTTCAAAAGGACCACACTCCCTGAGAATTCCTGGAATAGGTTAAGTCTGTACAGAGGAGTTCAAGTTTGGAGGATAAATCTTAGCAATATTTGAACAAAGGCATTTCAGATCTTGGTTGGCTGCAACTCCATCAGTGAAGGATTTATTCTGTGTTTATGGGACTAAATCTGTGACCATATTCATGGATTCAGTACGCAGCCAGGATAAAGGGAACATCAGTCCAGATAGTCCCAAGACTTATGGTCATTTCTCCCAGAAAGTCAACCTTGAAGAAGACAACAGACAGAATTCTAGAGTTGGGACTCCAGAGAACAGGAGAATCCTGCTCCTGAACTTACCCAATTATCCATAAGTGCAATCATTCTTCTTCAGTATCATTCTGCTTGAATATCTTATGTCTATGATTGGCAATGTCTTCAATGTTCTCATCTGGCTTGACCCTTATCTATATAGTCTTATGTTTCTTTTCAACAGAAATCTCTTCTTCTTGGATATCTGCTACTGCAACATAGAAACACTCATATGCTGGCCAATGGCCCAATTTCCACCCTGGTCCACTACTTTGCCCAGATGGCAAAATCCCTGGGCACCATGGAGTGCAGCAACAAGGCTACATGGCTTACAGCTGAGCTGTGGCTATCTGTAACACTCTACATTACTCACTCACCATGATCTCAGGGTCTATGTGGGACAGGCAGCCAGGTGCTGACTAACAGCACATAACTTCATTGAAGTCTTCATGGTCACCATATCATTGGGTGTCCCCTATTTCTTAGATGATTTTACTTGTAAGATTCAGACTGTACTAAAGCTGGCATTCTGACACAAGCCTCAGTGAGCTGTGACTGGCAGGCAGTAACACCATAAGTCTATTTATGCATTCTTCATTCACAGGAGTCACAAATTGAGAACAAGTTCATTGCTGTGTTCTATGGCACCATCATACCTATGCTCCATGCCATCATCTACAGCCACAGCAATGATGTGAAGCATGCCTTTAAGAAGCATGTAGTGGAGAAGTAACTTAGACACAGGGACTAAGACTTTCCTCATGAGGCTCATAGATGTGTGGAGAATCAAGCATCAGATAACTTACTTCTACACAGACTGACACCCACTCTTAAGTACTGTGCTAAAATTTGGGGGAAGGGATCTTCAGATATAGTCCTAGCTCTTAATGAAGTTGAAATCTAGTTGGGGGTGGGAAGAAAGATAAGTGTACCAATAACAATATAAGCAGTACATTGTAAGTGCTATGGAAGATCTAAGACAAGGACCATGACATTCTGAAGATGAGGAGGAAGACCTCATTTCACTTTGATTATGTGGGTTCATGGGACACTTCATGAAGGAATTGGCAACATTTGCACTGCCATTTAAAGTATAAGAGGGATTTGCATAAAGGAATATTAAGCAGTGGGGAGAGGATCCAAGGAAAAGGAAATAGAAGAAACAAATGCATAGGGATGGCAAAAAGAATGATGCAGGAATGGGAGAAAGTGTCCCTTAACTGGAGAGGAAAGAATGTGAGGATTAGGGAGAGAAGAAGCTGAAGAATTTGGCCACTATCCCAATGGAAATTGTCATTTAGGGGACCCTGGAGCCAGATTTTATGGGTTTAAACCCAGGTTCTACAAGTTAGCTGTCGTGTGACTCTATGCAAGTTATGTAATCTCTCTGGGTCTCCATTCCTTAATTGTAGGATGGGGAAAATAATAGTACCTATGACTCATAACATTATTTTGATTATAATATAAGGTAAGCTATGGAAAGTTGCTTCAACAGTGTAAACACCCAGTAAATGTTAGCTTCTATCATTGTTATTCTTGGTTTCACCACCTCTCCCTGGTGTGAGAGCTTCTCCAAGTATTCACCATATCAGACATTTATATTTGCACTCACAACTATGTTGGATACATAGCATTAAATTGATCCATGTTTCAAACATGGATAAATATATGAGTGGTTGAATGAGTAAATGGGGAGTGAGTGAATGAATGAATTTCACTGGGAACATTCTTATATTAGAGTCCCTAATAGAAGAACCATTGACAAATAATATCCCCATCCCCCACACCCCTGAAGTGCCTTCCTCTGTTCACCATATGCTGGCTTCAGATGTTTACGTGTTCACTTACCCAGTCTTTGGAAGTTGGTGTGGAGGCTGGTTCTGTACGGAACTCATAAATAGAGTAAGGGTTTTGAGTGGAGAGAGTACTGACCAACAGCCAGAACCAGGTTTGAATCCTGGATATTCTACCATGATTTTTAATAAGCCATTCAACTTCTCTGAATCTCAGTTTTGTCATATCTAAAATTAGAAAGATGATGCCTGTATTTCATGGTTCTGGTGAAGATCAGAAGAAAAGACTTAAACTAAGGTGTCTGGCATTCCAACTGAATTTCCTTTCCAATTCTGTCTGGTAATAACAGATATTAAAGCATATTTGTTTGTATTGTTGGAGTTTGACCTACAATAGGGACAGGGACCCTAAAGCACACCAGGAGTAGGAAGCTAAGGACTTTCTGGGGGATATCCATGCACTGGGGACAACTGAGAACAGTGACTGCCTTCCGGCATTGCTATCTAACAAAGCTGCCAGCCTGCTAGAATCCAGGAGCTATTTGTGATTCAGCACTGTGTCTCTTATTTTCCCAGTACATGGCAGACAATAGAGGATTAATAAATGTTTGTTGAATTGATTTCAGCTACAGATCCTCTGTCTGAATCTCTGCCTATTTCACTTGATTTTTTTCGTTGTTGTTTTGATTTTCTATCCACCTTTATCTTGTCTCTGTTTCTGTTTCTCCATCTGACCCAGCCAACCTACTGACCACCCCATCCCACCGAGTGCCTATAAACATCTTTATTCCTAGAGTAATTAGCAGAGACAACCCAACAACTGGCCTTCCCAATGGGAGTGGCTCCTTGTACCACCAAAGTGGGGTCCACAGAAACAGAGCAGTTTCTGTGCTGTGTATGTGCAAATTAACTCAGCCATGTGGGTGAAATGGGAGTTCCCTAGAGCCTTTCCTGAAGTGTACTTCTTAAATTTCTAGGATTATTCGAGACCCAGAAGCATCCAGAAAGTTTCTTTGTACTCCCATACCTACTCATGCCCCAGATAGGACACCCTTGGATTGTATCCTTCCTACTTGCAGCTGTTTGGGAGTCCCCTGGTGCCTGGGAGGTGCTCAAATTATTCTTTCATTCATAGTCTAACTCAACCAAATTTTTGTAAGTATTTATTGTTTCAAAAAGTGTTTTTCATGCAATATCTCATTTAATTTTCAAAGCCACCTCATGAGGTATCCATTTTACCAGTGAGGGAGGCTAGGCTCAGAGAGATGACATAACTGGCTCAAAGTCATGCAGTTAATAAGTGGCAGATCAGATTCCAAAATTTGAAACTCCTTATTACGAAGTCTTTCTCCCTTCCAACCATGACCCATCAGTAGACACCACATTATGGGACTGAGTGATAGACACACAGTGGTTAGTGATTGCAGAAGAAATATAAGTTTTTATATTGTTCTACAGATATTGCATTTCCAATTGGCATTCTGACATTTACTCTTGAATGTTTCACAAGAATCTCAAACTTAAATGTCCCAAATTGAACCCTGTCTTTCTCTGACCCTCCCTTCTACTTCTTTCTGCTCAAATCAGTTCTCCCCTCTCCTGCTCATGCCATATTTGTTAGAGTGCACCACCATCTACCAACATCCCACCAGGAAATCCTCCTGTGCCATTCCTATTTCCTGTTCTCCCCTACCCCCGTGCTCCACACATGTCCAGTCTTGATGATCTACTCCTGTGAGGAGTTTCCAAATTTCTGCATCCCCATGTCATTTCTGTTATCCAGAGCCTCATGAACTCTTCCCATCACTTTTACAAAATCTACTACTCACCATTTCTTTCAAGTCTCTTTTGCTTATTTCTCCTCATAAACCCAAACTCTTAACATTGGATCACCTCAAAGCTCAGTTATTAAACCAAGTCACTCACTACTGTTATCTTGTGGTTACATCTGCTCTCACGGTGTTAAATACCATCTATGTGACATCGATTCCCTAATTTTTAGCTCCATGCTAGACCTCCACCCTAAACTACAGGGGCATTTAGCCAATTTCCTATTGAACACCTATACTTGGATAGCTAACAAAAGTCTTAAACTTGAGAGGCCCTAAATTAAACTGCAGATCCTCCATAAGCCCCAAGCATGCTTTTATTCCATCCTTCTCTATCTCCATAAATAGAAACTCCATCCTTCCAGTTGCCCAAATCTTGCTTATCCTAGGACGTAGCAACCATACTCTTTTTATTTATTTATTTATTTTGCAAGCATACTTTTTACCAAAAGAACTTTCCACTTGCCAATTCATCCATCTGAGCTGTTCTTCCACTGGATATCTATGTGGTGCACTCCCTCATTTCATTAAAGCTCTGCTCAGTTGATATCTTAACAGAGAAGACTTCCCTAACTACCTTATATAAAATAGAACCATCCCTCCTCCTTCACTCTAACCCCTTATTCTGTTTTATTTTGCTTCAGAACACATATTATTAACTAAAATATTAGATATTTATTTGCTTATTTGTCTCTGATCTGCCTTAGTCCTCTAGAATGTAGGCTCCATGAAGGAAGGGAAATAGTTTTTTTCACTGCTGTATCCAAAGCATATAGGATGGACCCTGGAACATAATAGATGGTCAATAAATATTTGCTAAATTAAATGAAATAAATGAGCAGTCAAATTAGTAAACAGACAAATAACTGTATATGTTTTGCATTTTTCCAGTCTCTAATCACTTTCTTATGCTGGCCCCTCTGCCTAGAAGGCCTTTCTCCTACTTGTGGAAATTGTACCCTTTCTCTTAAGTCCCTGATCAAATGTTGCTTCTTTTATAAAGCCCCATTCAATTCTTCACATCCCCAGAACATAGTTAATCTTCCCTAACTCTGTGTTGCTCTCCCTCTAGCACATAACTTTCTACAGAATTCATCACTTTCTGCCTTAAGTTGGAGTTATGCATGAACTATGCTGATCCCATGACTGAACATTGAGTTCCTTAAAGCATGGTACCCTGAAGTGTCTAAAATAGTGTCTGGAACATTGTAACTTGAATGGAAGGGAACTGAATGCATATTATAAAACTGGACAAATCTACTTAAGGGTAATTAGCTTTGAGAATGGTAGTATAACCAGCAACTCAATTAATGAACTCTAATTGCTCTTCGCTGATATGGACATTAGCTGGTATTCAGCTTTGGGCTGGAATATGTTTAGCTATCTTCATTGTTAACATTAAGTCTGTGGGCTTTTGCCACTGCCTAAGCTCTGCTGGTGCTGATTGTGCTCCACCCCCAGAGCAGTAAGCATAAGGACCAGGGAGTCTGGAGTGGAGAATTCGTCTTCCTCACCAGACTGGGGGAGCCTCCCCATTGGAGACAATGTCTTTCTTCTCTGGCTTGGGGAGAGACAAAGCCTCCTTGACCTGATTGGTGTATCTATAGAGTAAGGAAACCATCATTTCTCCCTCACCTTTACAACACATAAATATAGTGATAGTTTCTCTCAACAGATGAGCCTCCCCAAGGTGAAAACTATCTCCTTTTAAATGTTGAGGATTCCTTAGAGGAAAAGAAGCCATGTATCCTTTACCAGGGTCTTCACATGGTGAGAGGCTAACTAGTCTGTATAGTATAGGAGAACCATCTCTTGGTGGTCTCAACCAGTATCATATATTTAAATATCATCTGTGTGCTGAAGACTTCTAAATTTGTATCTCCTTCCCAAAAACCTAATCTTAGCTCCAGACTCCTATATCCAACTGCTTAATCAACATATACACTTGTCTAATAGGAATTTCAAACTTAACATATCCAACAAATAAACAAACAAAAACTCCTGAACTTTCCATTCAAAGGTGCTCTTCCTTCAGTTAATGGCAACTTCATTCTTCCAGTTAGATAAAAAAAAAACCTTGAGGTCATTTTTGACTATTCTTTTCTTTATCATTCCCACATTTAATATACTAACAAAACCTGTTGTCTCTACCTCCAACATATTTCCAGTATTCAATCTATTTTCTCACCGCTTTCATCACTACCATCTTAGGCTGAGCCACAATCTCACGACTTGCTTCTATTCTTGCCATTCACCTATCAGTCCCTTCAGAGGCAGCCAGAGTGATCCTTGTAAAATGTAAGTCAGATCATGACACTCCTCAGTTCAAAACACTACTCTGAATCTACTTTTTATTGCACCAAAATACACATACATTTTACCACGGTAACTATTTTAAAGTATACATTTCAGTGCCATTAAATACATTCACAATCTTGTACAACCATCCTCACCATCTTATTCCAAAAGTTTTTCATCTTCTTAAACAGAAAACCTGCACCCATTAAGCATTCACTCCCTATTCTCCACTTCTCCAACCCCTGGCAACCACTAACCTGCTTTCTGTCAGTATGGATTTAGTAATTCTGGATAATTTTTATAAAGGAAATAATACAATATGGGGTCTTTTGTGTATGTCTTCTTTCACTTAGCACACAGTTTCAAAGAAGAAGCCCATTCAGAAAACACTAAATATAGGAATACCTCAGAGATATTGCAGGTTTGATTCCAGACCACCACAATAAAGTGAATATTCCAATAAAGCATGCCATGCAAATTTTTTTATTTCCTAGTGCATATGAAAGTTATATTTACACTATACTGTTGTCTATTAAGCATACAAAGCATTATGCCTAAAAAGCAATATATATACCTTAATTTAAAAATATTTTATTGCTAAAAAATGCTAACCATCATCTGAGCCTTCAGTGAGTCATCAACTTTTTGCTGGTGGAGAGTCTAGCCCTGATGTTGATGGCTACTTATTGATCAGGGTGATGGTTGCTCAACTTTAGGGTGGCTGTGGCAATTTATTAAAATAAGACAATGATAAACTTTGCTGCATTGATTTCTCTGTAGAAATCTATGTACATAAAGGATTTCTCTGTAGTATGTGATGTTGTTTGATGGCATTTTACCCACAGTAGAACTCCTTTCAAAGTTAGAATCTATCCCCTCAAACCCTGCAAGTACTTCATCAATTAAATTTATTAAATATTCTAAATAATTTGTTGCGATTTCAACAATTTTCACAGTTTCTTCACCAGGAGTAGATTACATTTCAAGAAGTAATCCATAAGAACCAACTCCTCATCTGTTAAAATTTTATCATGAGATTGCAGTAATTCAATCACATCTTCAGGCTCCACTTCTAATTCTAGTTCTTTTGCTATTTCATCACATCAGCATTACTGATGTCATAAACATCTCCACTGATGTCATAAACATTTCAAAGTTGTCCATTAGGGTTGAAATAAACTTCTTCCAAACATTTCTTAATGTTGATATTTTGACTTCCTTCCATGAGTCACAAGTGTTCTTACTGCAATCAAGAATGGTGAAAACTTTCCAAAAGTTTTTCTATTTACTTTGCCCAGATGCATCAGAGGAATCATTATCTATGGCAGCTGTAGCCTTATGAAGTGTATTTCTTAAATAATAAGACTTAAAAGTTAAAATTACTCCTTGATCCATGGGCTACAAAATGGATGTTGTATTACTGAGCATGAAAACAACATTAATCTCATTGTGCCTCTCCATCAAAGCTCTTGGATGACCAGGTGCATTATCAATGAGCAACATTTCAAAAGGAATCCTTTTTCTGAGCAGTAGGTCTCAATGGTGGTCTTAAAATATTCATTAAATCATGGTGTAAATAGATGTGCTGTCACCCAGGCTTTGTTGTTCCATTTATAGAGCACAGGCAGAGAAGATTTAGCTTAATTTTTAAGGCTCCTAGGATTTTTTTTGAATGATAAATGAGCTTCAACTTCAGATCATCAGCTGTATTTGTTGCTAACAAAAGGGTAAAACTGTCCTTTGAGGATTTGAAGCCAGCATTGACTTCTCCTCTCTAGCTATGAAAGTCCTAGATGGTTTCTTCTTCCAACACACAGTTGTTTAATCCTACATTGAAAATCTGTTGTTCAGTATAGCTGCCTTCATCAATTGTCTTAGCTTGATCTTCTGGATGATTTGCTATAGCTTCTATATCAATAATTTCTGCTTCATCTTGAACTTTATGTTAGGGATATATCTACTTTCCTTAAAATTCCTGAACCAACCTCTACTAGCTCCAAGCTTTTCTGGAACTTCCTCACCTCTCCACGCTTCATAACCAGTAATCCTTGGTTTGGATTAGGCCTTAACTTAAGGGTATGCTGTGGCAAGTTTGAACCTCTATCCAGACCACTAAATCTTTCTCCATACCAACAATGAGACTGCTTCACTTTCTTATTATTCATGTGTTCAGTAAATTGGCTTTCTTAATTTCCTTCAATAACTTTTCCTTTGCATTCAAAACTTGGCTAACTTGGACAAGATCCTAGCTTTCAGCCTATCTTCACTTTTGGCATTCCCCCCCTCACTAAGCTTAATCATTTTTAGTTTTTTATTTAAAGTGAGGCATGTGACTCTTCCTTTCACTTGAACACTTAAAGACAATTGCAAGGTTATTAATTGGCTTAATTTCAATATTGTATCTCAGGGAATATAGAGGCCCCAGTTAAAAGAGATGGGACAATGATTGGTCAGCATAGCCATCAACATATGCAATATTTATCGATTGTTTGCCATCTTATAATACCACAGTTCATGACACCCCCAAACAATTACAATAGTGACATCAATGATCACTGTTCTTATTTCTTAAACATTAAACCCAATGTGAAAGCAACATAAAAAATTAAATGGGGCCTTAATCAAAATTCAAAAGTTTTGTTCTTCAAAGAACTTTATCATGAAAGTAAAATGGCAGCCTATACATGCGAGAAAGTATTTGGCAACAAAATATCCAATAAGGGATTAATATCCAGAATATATAAAGAAATCCTTTAACTTAACAGCAAAAAGACAAACAAACCATGTTTAAAAGGGTCAAAGAATTTGAACAGATGTCTCTCCAAAGAAGATATACAAATGGCCAAGAACTTCTTGTAAAGATACTCAACATCATTAGCCATCAGGGACAATCAAATCAAAACCACAATGAGATACCATTTCACATTCATTAGAATGGCTGCTACTTTTAAATAATGGGGAAAAAAGCATTGCAGAGGATGCAGAGAAATAGGAACACTCATTGTTTGCTGGTGGCAATGTAAAATGGTGCAGCCATTGTGGAAGATAATTTTGCCATTCCTCAGAAAGCTAAGACTAGAACTACCATATGAGCTGGCAATCTCACAATTATCTGTATACCTAACAGAATTGAAAACAGGGACTCAAATGGCTATTTTCACACGGATGTTCATAGCAGAACATCGGGTTTCCAAAAGATAGAAGCTACCCTAGTGCCCATCAACTGATTAACAGATAAATAAAATTTGGTATATACATAAAATGGAATATTATTTGGCCATAAAAAGGAATGAAGTCTTGATATATGTGACAATGTGGATGAACCTCAAAAACATCATGTTAAGTGAAATAAGCCAGACACAGACAGATAAATAATGTATGATTTCACTGTACTGAAACAATTAGAATAAGCAAACTCATAGCATCAGAATCTAGAATATATGTTACCAGGGAAGAGGGTGGGGATAAGGAATGGGAAGTTAAGGCTTAAAATGTATAGTGTTCCTATTTGGAATGATGGAAATATTTTGGTAATGGGTGATGGTGAAAATACCACAACATTGTGAATACAATTAACATAACCGAAATATATATCTGAATATGAATATAAAGGGAAAATGTTAGATTTTATTTATACGATAACAGAATAAACTTTTTTTAAAAAATCCATGGAGCAGCATTATACAGACAGTGAATGCCAAATTAAACCATGGACTTTAATTAATAGTAAAATTGTAAAAATATGCTATTATAACTTGTAATAAATGTTTCACACCAATGCAAACATGGTGTTGGGATGGTATAAAAATAGCGTTGGGGTGGTATATGGGAAACCTGTATTTTTTGCATGATTTTTTTGTAACCCCACAAATTCTCTAAAAAAAACAAAGTGAAGAAAAACGATCACTGATAACAGATCACTGTAACATATATATAATTATAGTGAAAATTTTGAAAATATTGCAAGAATTACCAAAATGTGGCACAGAGACATGAAGTGAACACACGCAGTTGCACAAATGGTACCAATAGCCTTTCTCAATGCAGATTGCCATAAACCTTCAATTTGTAGGAAGAAAAGAACAAAACAAAACATAATATCTACAAAATGAAATAAAATGAAGCACAATAAAATCAAGTATGCCTGTAATTGCTTCAATTTAGCTTTCAGAGGAACTTTCCATTTCCACCCATGGTACTTTTTCCTGAAAGTTAGATCCCTATGGCCATATTCCCTCATGACCCATGGTTAATGATCACACTTCCTTCTCTGAGTATGAGAGTGGACTGAATATTCAAGCCTTGCATAGTTGGGAGTGCTTGATGCGGTGCATTTTGAAGATGGTATATGAACTGGGACACCTTGGAGACATTTTCCCTTCTTGCCACACTCCAAGCTCATTGCTGTGGAGATAGAATCCATTCTGAGTAGCATAGAATCTCTGCGAAGATGGTCATGGTATAAAGATGACTAGCTTCCCTGTTCTCAAGCTTCTTCCTTCTAGAACTACTTCCCATTTGTTAGGTCTCTGAAAAAGAACTTCACATATAAAAGGAACTTTTAACCAGGGGGCACCTCAACTTCTCTTGCAGAACCAGATGTGACAGCAAGATAAACTATCACAAGGTTTACAGTTGAAGGATATTTGAGAACCCAGGCATGCTGAGGCTGCACCCACCAGAAGGCCTGCTTGAAAACCCTTGTGGGCACATGCAGCTGCACATCAAAGGAAAGCAGTGCATCAGAACCCCAGCCACCAAGCAGATCATAAGTCAATGAGCCCCCATCCAATCAAAGGACAGAACACCACCTAGTGGGCACCCTCCCCTCCTGGTGTAATTTTCTTTTTAAAATGAAGCTCCCAGAACGAAGAGCTGGAACGATTTTCTTTCCTTTTGCTGGTAGGTTTCACTGGCTCCCACCTGCTTTCTCCATTCAATAAATCTGTTAAGCTTTGATTCGCTGTCCTGCATGGATTCCTTAATGACTCTAACCTAACATAATGGTGCCAAAACTCGGGAAAGGAGTTTTGACTGAGGCTTCAGTCTCTGGCCCCTGAGGACAATGGGACAGCCTTCCAAGTCAACTCCACTTGGAGATCCGACCAAAACTTGAGTCTCCAGCCCCTCAGGGCAACAGGACAGCCTTCCAGTTGACTCTGTTCCTCAAACTGCACAGTTCCTCAGATTTTCATGCACTTGATAGCTTGAGTCCATTGGCTCAGACCACCCTGACATGATGCTGGCTCACCTCCATGGCACTCAAACATCTACAACTTATATGGACCTAGGTAAGTAACGCCTTTCTGCCCAGATCCTCCCCTCCAGGAGTTTTGTCTGGTGTCCCGGGGACACCCCAGCCTATTTCAGTGTGGCACTCCAGCCTCCAGTCCTAAAAATCTGAGTGCTCAGTCAAAACTCTCCAATGCTTCAGTAGCATTTTTCCCCATGCAGCAGTCAAAGTAATTCAGGGGATGCCTTGAATGAAAAACTGCACACATTTTCCCAGTCCCCGATGACAAACCAGGGATGCCCGCTTTGCCATCATGAAGGATCATGGATCTGAGTTGTTAGTCTCACTTAAGCCCCCCTTGGCCCACCACATTGTGGTGCCCTGGCCTGCCTCAATGCAGTGTCCTTACCCCCTCAGCCCACCCCAGCGTGTTGATGCAGCCAGCCTCAGTGCAGTGTCCTTCCCCTCTTGGCTGGCCCCAATGTGGTGTCCAAGCCCACCTCAGTGCAGTGTCTGCCTCCCTCCCTCAGCCCACTCCAAGGCAGCACCTCAGCCTGCTTTAGTGCAGTGTCCTGGCCCCCTGACTGTATGCCTCCCCTTTCTCACAAAATCATGGGTAATGCCCAATCATTTCACAATGACTCTAAAACTGCTCTTCCCCCTAAATCTACTCTCCTCAGATGTTTACTCTTTAATCTCCATAATCTCCAATTAAAAGGGGAAATAAAACCAAAGAAACTTATTTTTTTCTGCAGTAGGACTTGGGCCAATACCCTTTAGAATAACAAAAACGTTGGCCAGAAACTAGCACTTTCAATTGGCAAATTCTCAGCGAACTGGATAATTTTATTTGGTGCAACAGCAAATGGTTTGAAGCTCCCTACTCCCAAGCTTTCTGAACTCTCAGGTCTTAACCTTCTCTATGCCACTCTATTGCTTCATCTCCTCCATGAAAAACCTTCTAAGCTTTCTGCCCCTCAGCAGACCTCCTTAATGCTGAGGAGTCAGATATTATAAAAACAGATTTTTTTTCAACCTCTGATGAAAGGTATTTTATTATAAATTTTAAATTGTACAAATGCAATTTTATTCTGCTTGGGTGTGTTCTCCCTAAATCTATATAAGCTTACTAATAAATTAAGCTAGTATTTTAAATACATACTTAGAATTCCTCTTCAAATAGACTAACTAGATAGATTAGGTTACTTAAACTGAGCAGTGTACCTGGTAATAATAACACTTATATAAAGTATAATAAAATTTAAAACATGCTAATGCTTCAAATATTATATTAAAAATCAATTAAGTTTAATAAAAATATAAATGGATTTTTTATAACTTTGATGACCTGAATTTCAAAAATTCTGGCTTTTGATTACTTGGCCATTTGTTACCTCACTATATAAAAAAATCTGAATTTGTTGTGGATTTATTATTATCAATCAGAATATTTCTGTTAACAAATGCTGTCATAAATAGAAAAAAATAATTCTTGGCTTAAAAAAATTTTATTCTAGTTAGAATATACTTGTACTAGGGCATAGTGTAAAGCAGTCATAATGAAGAAATAAAAATCCTGGAAAAGTTTAAAAAGCAGAGAAATAAACAAATGACCTAAGAAGTCTTCATAGAGATAATGTGTGCAAGACCTTTAAATAAGAAAGAAGCATTTAAACAAATAAAACTCTGAACTAGTTTTTAAAAAAACAATTTAATTTTATAAATTAACACATTCTTGGCACTGTTTAGCAACTGGGAATATTGTTAAGAAAAATTTTAGTTTTTTTCTGGATATAAATCCCTTAAATATCAAAAATCTGATTATATTTCAAACTTGGAGCTTTCTTAACCTCTGAAGGTAATTTTAAATTAAACTGAGAGATTTTAGATATATTATAAAATAATAATTTATGTTTTCTGAATATAAAGTTTATAGATGCCTGGCTATGTTCTAAACCCAAACACACATTTTTCCCCTCCTCCATTATTTTATAATATCTTTGTCTCTTCTCTCTTTCATAAATACTGTTATTGAAAGAAAGTATGCAGGTTCAAAAGCTTTATGAATTTATTATCAAATTTATTTCTGATTTTATGCAGTCTAGATAAATAAAAACTATAGATAGAATGAATATGGAATGCAATACCCATAAAATAGATTTTGTTTTTTATAGTAATTGCTGACTATAAGCCCTGAATGGGTACACAAAATAGGAGAGAGTTGGGGAAAGTGAATTTTGTTTGTTATAATAAATTTTAATTGTAAGCTCTAAATGATTATAAAAAGTTGTAAAGAAGGAGTTTATAAAACTAAATTCTGTCTGTCATAGTCAGTGCTAACCAAAATGTAAAAGGTCTGTTTGCCACATGTTTCAAAAAAAAGAAGGTTTTTGTGTCAAGCTAGGTATTCATACAAAACTAAAGTTGAGTTTTCTCTGTGTTCTATTAACATGGATTATTAGTATGCTCTTAATATAAGATATTTTGAAAAGCAATTTTTCCTAATCATCCAAATACTGTGACTAGAATATTTTATATCAGAAAAATGTCCTTATTAATGTTTATGTTGGCCTTATCATCCTTTATGTCAGAAAACAACTTTTCTCATGGTTAATGAAAAACTGCCACAAAAAATTTTTTTCACCATATATAAGTAAGGTGCTAAAATAGCTTAATCTACTGCACAAGAAGAGTTTAGAAAATATTACAGTAATTAAAACAAGTTTTCTATCCTGTTGTCAGTCAAATGTGTATAGGTAAAATAATATTATTAATGTGCTCAGAATCTGTATAAAATTCTTGAAAATTTAACAATGTTCTCACTGTCCATGTTATATCCTGATATTAATCAATATGATGTTAAACAGTAATATAATGCATTTGTTATGCTTTAAAAAGCTACAAATCAGAGAAACAGCCAAATTGTCAGTTGTACTACTCTGTTCTAATACAGCACTTAAAGTATATGTAGTCTACTATAGGTCAGAGCTCCATCTATAAAAAGAAAAACCTTTAAATGAGGAGCAAGATAATATACAAAATATATTTTTCTTTTAATTAACATAGGTCTGGTAAATGTGCAAAAGTGAAACAGAACAAAACATCTATGATTTGTTAACATAAAACAACTACCTAATGATTTCTTTCTGAAAATAGCTTTATTAAAAAGTACTTTTAAACTTAGATCTTATATTGTAAACTTTGTTATCGTTAAATTCTGAGGTGCTTTACTCTTTGTACAGCCTAGCAGCTCCCTGGAACTTTAAGTGTCTGTGTGGCATCTGAAACTCAGATTTGGTTCCCCAGCTCTAAAAGTCAGCATGAGCCCATAGAGCAACTGTTGAAAAACAACTGACAAAGATCAAACTCTTATTAAAGATGTTATGAAACTAATCTCATTAAAATGAAGCTAAATCTATATACAAGGTAAAAATAATATTTTCTGTATTTTAAATCTTTATCTTTTGTGAAAAATATTTAATTTTTCCAAAATTTAAATTCTCTGTAGCATACTATCTAATTTAATCTATGTAGTCAGTTAATTTAAACAATCGAATTCACATTTATTTAATATAGACCATGGAATAAGTAATATAATCTTAATATTCTCTACAAGTTAATTTTATACCTGTTATAGTTTGCTAGCTGCCGGAATGCAACACACCAGAGATGGAATGGCTTTTAATAAAAGGGGATTTATTTCATTAGTTCTTCAGAGGAAAGGCAGCTAACTCTCCACTGAGGTTCTTTCTTACATGGGAAGGTCCAAGATGGTCTCTGCTGGCCTTCTCTCCAGGCCCCTGGGTTCCAACAGCTTTCCCCGGGGTGATTTCTTTCTGCATCTCCAAAGGCCTGAGCTGAGCTGTGAGTGCTGAGATGAGGAATGCAGAGCTGCTTGGGCTGTGCTACATTGAGCTCTCTCATTTAAGCACCAGCCAATTAAGTCAAACATCATTCATTGCAGCAGGCAAGCCTCCTAACTGACTGCAGATGTAATTAGCAATGGATGAGGTTCACATACCATTGGCTCATGTGCACAGCAACAAAACTAGGTATGCTCACCTGGCCAAGTTGACAACTGAATCTAACTACCACAATACCATAATGCATTTTAGAATATTTTGGGAAGTCAGTGGAGGAGTGTTTGCAAAGTCCCTTAAGGGACTGGGAAAAAATACAACTATTAAACTTCCCCAACTGGGGAATTCCTAACATTTTCTTAAACAAGAGAGACTCTCAATTTGATAGGCCAAGGCCTCAATCTTGAGGCTTGTCTTTATGAAACTTATCTCTGTATCAGCAAACTGAACCTACTTGGAATTACTGCCTAAGAGCCATCTCCAGAAAATCTCTGCCGTTGCTCAAATGTGGTCTCTCTCTAAGACAAACTCTGAGCTTCCCCCAATGTGGGACATAATTTTCAAGGGTGTTAGCCTCACCTTGGCAGTGTGAAACATAACTGGCTCTGCATTGCAGGGCATAACTGGCCCTGGCATCACAGAACATAACTGGCCCTGACACTGTGAAACATAAGCTCCAAGGATGAGACTGGCCCTGACATCATGCATGAACTGACCAAAAGGGGGAAAAGAAATAGAGTTTCAATAGCTAAGAGATTTCAAATCGAGTTGGGAGGTTATTCTGGAGGTTACTCTTATGCAAGTTTCAGCTAAATATTGCAAACCGCTACAATACAGCAAATCCCAGGACATGCCATTTCTTTTTCATATAACAGAACAGTGGAAGGGGCTATTCAACATGCAAAATGTTTAGACAATAAAGCTGAGCATTTAACTATTAAAGAGAAAGGGGGGCATTGGCAACTTTGGGATGGCAAGGTGTGGCTAACTCCTGGGTATAATAGATTAAGCTAGAAAGCCCTCTCTGTTGGGAACAATGGAACCCACCACAACAATATAAGCCTTCCAACATGAGGAAACTGGAATGGCTGCCTTCAGAGCAATGTCTCCAGACTGTAATATTACAGGAGCTTCATGATTAGAAGCTTCATAATAGATTTCCACTCTATGCAGACAACCAACCCGATTTCACAAATAACCAAGCCAAACATAAAGCTCCCCAAAATGTTGGATTTAATGCAGGTAGCCAACTCAAACCCATGGAGCCTCGATTGCTTTATACAGGTAACCAACCCAACCCCAAAGAACTTCGTAATAAATTTCAAAATAGATTTACAGTTCATAAAAACAAAACTTAAAAATATCAAAGTAAAATGTGGTCATGCTAAATAATAACTTAGCAACCACAAATTAATCTTGGTTAGAGATTTTTCCCTCAAATTTTCTTTCATTCTTTCCACCCCTTTATGAGCTATTCTGCTTCCCCTCATTGGGACCTTAATCAACCTCATATTAATTTTCCTCCTAGTTTCCTGCGTCTTATGATGTCTGATTCAGTTTGTTGACAGGCAATAGCAGCTGTGACCAACCAGCAAAATTCTGAAGGCATACTCCTGCTACAACAAAAGTTTGAAAATCTGCTCCCATCATCAACAGAAGATGCCCCAAAACCCAATTAATAATTCCCATGCTCAGCTCAAAGCAATCCCCCCCTCCAACTACACCCGTACCCAGCAGCAAGTAGCCAAAAAAAAGAACACAACATCCCTGCTCCTTCTAAAAATTGCTTTGAGCTAAGCTAGGGCATTAACCCAAACCCAACCAGGAAAGTCAGGTCTCAGAAAAAGAACTTCACATATCAAAGAGACTTTTAACTAAAGGGCCCCTCAATTTCTTTTCCAGAACCAGAGGTGGTAGCAAGATAAACGATCACAGGGTTTATGGTTAAAGGATGCTTGAGAGCCCCAGATATGCCAATGCAGCACCCACCAGAAGGCCTGCTTGATAACCCTTGCTGGTACATGCCGCTGCACAGCAAAGGAGAGCAGTGCATCAGAACCCCAGCAACCAATCAGTTCATAAGTCAGTGAGCCCCCATCCAATCAAGGGACAGAACACCACCTAGTGGGCCCCCTCCCCTCCTGGTGCAACTTTCCTTTTAAAATCAAGCTCCCAGAATGAGGAGCTGGAGCCATTTTCTTTCCTTTCACTGGCAGGTTTTGCTGGCTCCCACTTGCTTTCTCCTTCTGCTTTCTCCCTTCAATAAATCTGTTAAGCTTTGACTCACTGTCCTGCTCAGATTCCTCAAGGACTCTGACCTAACACCAGTCATAGTTAAAATGGACATCGGGGAGGAGTTCCTGGAAGATGGTGGAATAGGACAGATCCAGTTCAGCCCTGCTCCAAGGAAAAGTTAGAGAAGGGATGTGAGGGCAACTGATACAGCGATTCCAGAGTGTAACTGCCTGGGAGAGTCTTCTGTACCACGTAGGGCAGCCCTGGTTGCAAAAGCTGAGGAACTGAGAAGCAGGGAACCAGAGACATCTGGCAGGTGCAAACATCCTAACGTGGAAGACTGGAGCCCTCAGGAGTGTATGGACAGGGAGACAGGGACCAGAAAGTAAGGCAACCCAAGTTCCTTGAACATGTGCTACCCTCACCAGTGCAGTCCTGCGACCCGCGACTCACCCCACACCCCACACACCTGAAATCCATCAACAGCCCCCACTCCCTATGCTCCAAGTGTCCCTTACCTGCCAATCCCTCACATGTGTACCCGCCCCCCACCCTCACCGCAAGTGAGGCATCCCTCCCAGCAATACTTCCCCCACCCTGCTCCTTGCAGGCTGTCACCAGCTCATAAAGACTATGGGCCCTTACCTCCATACCCAGGCTACACCTGCCCCCAGCCCATAGAGTCGCACAGCCCCACGCCATCCCTGCTGAGCTTTCTGCACAGGTTCAGCAGTTTATGGCACTCCTAGACATACACATGAGCGTGGCCCCCAGTCATCTCCCCCACTCTAGGAAAATGCTGACGTGCACAGTCAAGTCACATCTGTCCCCAAGCCCATGCAGGCATAATGCCGGCCTGATGCCATAGCTCTGCGCATGTGCACAAAGGGCCCCACTCCCTAGACCAGTGCATGCCAGACCACATCCCCTAGACCCATGCACCTGCACAGCCACATCCTACTATGCCACTGGAAACCCACGTTCACAGGTACCAACATAGCATCCACAACCTGCAACTATTCCTGCACTGCAATGCATCACTGCACTGTTGTACCCCACCCCGTGCACTGCATCCTGTTACACACCCATCCTACAAACACAAGGTTCTAGACTACTGAAAGAAATCAACTTCCAACGTAAATCAATCAAGATATTTACATGCAGTGAAAACAAAAGAAGATCACTAGGCATATCACAATGAAGACAGATAAAGCCTAGTCTAATGACCAAATTAAAAGTCCAGAGGAGACACAGATGTTGGAAAAACTAATCAAATATGTTCATATAACTCTACTAAGTAAAATAAGTGGGATGGCTAATGACATAAAGGAGATCAAGAAGATACTAGAAAAACACAAAGAGGAATTTGAAAGAATAAATAGAAAAATAGCAGATACTACAGAGATTAAAGATTCAGTAGACCAGATAAAAAAAATGCCAGAGATACACGACAGCAGATTTGAAGAGGCAGAAGAAAGAATAAGCGGACTAGAGGACAGGATAACTGATTTTGAACACTCAAAGCAGCAAATAGCAAAAAAAGATGCAAAAATTTGAATTGGATCTCAGAGAAATGATGGAGGAAAAAAGCACACAAATATAAGAATCAATGGTGTCCCAGAAGGAGAAGAGAGGAATAAAGCGCTAGGAAGAGAAGTAGAGGGCATAATAGGGGAAAACTTCTCAACCCTTATAAAGGACATAAATATACAAGTCAAAGAGAACCAACAAACTCCGAATAGAGTAAATACAAATAGGGCTTCCTCAAGACACAAGCTAATCAGTCTGTCAAATGTTGAAGAGAAACAGAAAATTCTGAAAGTGGCATGCGAAAACAATCAACTATGTACAAGAGAAACCACATAAGACTGAAGTCAGACTACTCAACTGGCACCAGGGAGGCAAGAAGGCAATGGTATGACATATTTAAGGTCCTGAAAGAAGAAGACTTCTAGTCAAGAATTCTGTATCCAGCCAAATTGTCTTTCAAACCTGAGGGAGAAATATGAAAAATTTAGAATTGCC
>PVIY010003894.1:0-108142 GCA_004026745.1 Myrmecophaga tridactyla | reverse complement strand
TAAGAGAGTATTTAAATATTTTGAAATTTAGGTTTATAAAACACTTGTGTACACAGGTTTATGTGAGTCAAGCTTAGACCATGTCATTGACTTATTCCCATAATATGATAGATTAAAAAACAAAACTGGAAAACTAAAACAAAATATAGCAACAAATAAACAAGTAACGATGACAAAAAAAGATCTTCAGAGTCTTCTAATACCTTCTGTTCCTTTGAGCCATCCCAGGATGCTACTCTTTCTGGTCGATTTAAAGGTATTATGATAGTTTTGACAGTGATGTTTGAATGACTCAATTAATCGTGATTTTTTACAAGAGGATTCACCTTTGTTTTGCTTAAATAAAGTCCTCTTCTTGCATTTGAAAATGGATCCAATTTAAACACTGCCTCATGCATTATGTTATTCTCTATATTAGGCTATGAAAATTTATCAAAACCTTTATTAAACAAGAAGATAGGTTTCTGGCAATTATAGTACCTCTTTCTCTCTAGGGCCTGTAAAGAAAATATTTAAACTTGGTTGGTAAAATGACCTACTTTGGTGAAGTAACCATAACTTTTTTCCTGGAGAGAAAATGGCATTCCTGATAAAATGTACAAATAATTTCTCATGAACTCCAATCGGACTGAGTCTTATTCTGGGAAGCCAGTATAACCTAACCATCCAAAGAACTGCAGATCAAGAGCCGTGAAATTGAACCTGACATTTCCTTCTTGTCTACCTATTCTAACAATGATATTTCTGAACACCTTTACCTATAAATGGGTCTAACAAGAAAGAAATATTTAAACTGGCCTGTTAGAGACATTTTTATTTTGTAGAAATATTATAATAATACTTGGATGTGTACTTTTAACTAAGTTGTCTAAAAGATGTTCCTTAAATACAGGTCCCAATGTACACACAATTGGAAGAATTAATCTTAACATTGATTTTTAGAGGTTGGTTAAATATGGCAACTCATTTCTCTTTGAAAAAAGTAATAAAAATATTTTAAACAAATAGTGGAAGAAAAGTCAATCTCTTTTATAATTTAAAAAGTTATAGTTAACTTTTTTTGGTTGTTAATTATTACTCATGAAATACCTTCACTCACCTCGCTGAAAAATTAGACAGCTAGTTAGAAAGGGGGCTTTATTGCAATGACACCTATTCATTCGCAGTAAGATCTGCTGAATTAAAAAAAAATAAGGGAGGTATTTAAGTAGACAGAAAGCAAAGTTTCCTCAATTCTGCATACTTCTTTCCCAGTATATTCCCAATTCACCTGTCAAGCTTTGTTCTTTTAGCAATCTCAAATAATATATCTGAAGTCTCATATCTTAAGAAATCAAAATCTGTTACAGCAAGTATTCCATCCTCTTATCTGCAGACTTAGATGTACAATGCTAATGTGCATTCTTCAATCCTGGCTAGAACTTTAGCCCTATAATAAGCACATTTCTAGCCCACAAAATTCCTTTTCTAAGAATTTTCTTCCTACCCAGGTAGGCATATATAATGTGACTCCACCCTCCTGGCTGTAGGTGTTTGGCATGGAGTAGACTGTGACATAAACTAGACTCTGTATTCTCCCAATAAGATTCAATAAAGCTACTCAATTTCTTGACAGAAGTAAATTGAAATTTAGAAACTCCAGGTCAGGGACGTTTGGCCACATTCACTGAGAGAAACAGAGAAAGCTGGCCTACAAAGGGGGAAATTGGAATGAAGACATAAACAGAAGCAAAAGTGTGGTACATCCAGTGTCAGAGAGGAAAACAAGGTAACTGTTTACTGATGCATTTTTATTTCCTTTCTCCTGCTCCTAAAGAATCCTTATCATTCTTTCTAACCTTGGGCAATAATAAAAAAAAAAATCTCCTTATAATAATGAAAATAAGCAGCAATCTGTAGAAAAGTGAGTGTTCTAAATATTTTATATATATTAACTTATTTAATATTCATATTTACTTAGTGAACTAATTACTTTTATCCCCTTTTTTAAGGGTAAGATATACAAAGCATAGAGATAGAAAAGGAATTGTTTAAATTTTCATTTGTGGAGCCAAGTTTTAAAGCCAGGAAGTCCAGTTTCAAGGCCTATTCTTTGCTATTATTATACATTCAGTTTTCTATTTCTTCTTTGTGTGGCTTTCTATTGTTTTAAAACCAAAAGAGACTTCTTCTAGAAGACAAGATAGCATAAATCACACAAGGATTTTACCCTTCCACCTGAAACAAATAAATAGAGCAGGCAAAATATGTGAAATAACCGTATTAAGGACAGTGAGAATTTGGCAATAAAGACAGTCATTCCTGGTAGACAAGAAACAAATAAGGTGATCCATGTAATTATAAAGTATTCCTGCCTTAAGAGAGTTTCTAAGCTATAGTGCATAAAAGTTGAAATGAAGCAGAGACCAGTGGATACCCTGAGATAAGACAGAGCTGACACTTTAGGGAGACAAAAGTAGCTAGAGTTTGTAGGACAGAGTACTTAAGAATTGAGAACAGAACAGAAAAAGGACTATGGAGATATGCAAAGGATCATTCTAGAATATTTGCAGAGTAATGCTGTGTACATTGTGTATGAGGAAACTACTCACACCATGGAAGGAAATACCAAATGGATAAGCAGTAACAGTACCAGAAGCTTGCATAGGACTGGGAGTATTGCCTGCTACGCAGCCAGCCTGAAAAATCTCATAATTCATGCAGAATTGGTTCATATACCAATGCGCCTTTCCTGAGGGAACAAAAAATGAGCCCTAAACATTTCCTTCATTCTTCCAAAAGCAAGAACCAAAAGGATCAAACTATTTCCAAATGTTTTAGTTTTCTATGCTGCTCTAGCAAATACAATAAAATCAATTGGCTTAAACAATGGGAATTTATGAGTTTACACTTTTGAGTTTAGAAATATATCCAAATCAAGGCACTATCAAAGCAATCTTTTCTTCCTGAAGACCAGATGCTGATGATTCTTGGCTCCTCTGCCACATGGCAGGGCACATGGTGGCTTTTCCTGGTCTCCCCCCATCTTGGTTCCATAGATTTCAGCCTCTTGCTTCTGTGGCTTTGAGCCTGTGTGTGAATTCCATCTTCTTATAAAGGATTCTAGTAATGAGATTAAGACCCATCCTGGTTGAGGTGGGATGCACTTTAACTGAAGTCACCTTATCAAAAGGGTCAGCATCCATAGAAATGGATTAGATCTAAGGCCATGTTTTTCTGGGGTGTATACGGCTTCAAATTACTATACCAAGTAACTTAAACAAACCCTAAAAATAGCTCTTAAAATTTTATAGGACTACAAAAAATGTCCAGCTTCCAACAAGTCAAACAGCCAATGTCTTGCATATAATCAAAATTACTAGGCATGGAAAGAAGTGGGAAAATTAACTAATCAAAAACAGAAGAGAACTGAAACAAATGATAAAATTATAGTAAAACAGCTATTGTAACTGCATTCCACATGATCCAAAGCTAAAATAAATATTAAATACGTTAAGTAGTGATATGGGTAATATCAAAACAGAGCCAAACCTAACTGAAAAGAAAATCTCTGGATGGTATATGACAGATTAAACCTTGAAGAAGCAAAGCTTAGTTCATTTGAAGATTTAGCAATAGAAGTTATTAAAAAATCATAGACAGAAAATGACTAAAAAGAAATGAACAGAACATCAGTGAGCTGTGGGAACAATTTTAAATAGCTTAATAGCCTAAAGTAAATGCAAATAAAGTCTCCAAAGTAGGGAATGAAGACTGAAAAAAATGCATTTCAATTAATGGCTAAAACTTTTTCAAATTTGATGAAAACTGTGATTGCACAGATCCTAGAATGTAACAGATATAAATATAAGAAGCATAAAAAATAAAACTAGACTAGGACATATTCAAAAGAAAATTAAAATAAATAAAACTAGTCTAAGGCATATTCTAATGAAATTGCTCAAAAGTAATGGTAAAGAGAAAAATCTTAAGAATAGTCACTAGGAAAAAGTTTACATATAGAGAAACAAAAATAAGAATAACATTCCTTTATGATGGAATTTTTGCCAACTAATGATATGGGGGAAAAGGGGGGAAAGAACAATTAAAAATAAGAACACAAAAGTTCTCATAAAAAAACAATAAGCCCAGACAACAGAGAAAACACTAAATGACTAAAAAAAAAAAAGCAGTCACTAATTAATATGGAGAGAATAGCCTTTAAAAATGAAGATGAAATGAGGACTTTATCAGAGATAAAAAAGCTGAAATAAATCATATCCAGGAGACTTACACTAAAGACAATACTTCAGCAAAATTTAAATGATAGGAACTTGAAAGATACAAACTACCAAAGCTCACTCATGATGAAATAGATCAATTTGAATAGACCTATCTCTATTTAAAAAAAAAGAAATTAAACTTCTTTTTTTTCTAGTTTACAACCTTCCCAGAAAGAAAATTCCATCTGCAGATGGCTTCGCTGGTAAATTTTATCAATTGTTTAGTGAAAAATTATTCCAATGCTACACAAACTCTTCCAGAAAATATGATAGAATAGAGTGCATCCCAACTCATTCTGTGAGGCTAGCATTATCCTGAGACCAAAACCAGAAGAAGATCCGTGAGAAAAAAAAACAAAAAACAACTAAACACTAATTCCCCAAAAAGATGCAAACATTCTAAACATTTTTAATAAGTCAAATTCAATAATATGTCAAAAGGGTTAGGCAACTTCCAGCTTGAAAGTTAAATTATTATCTACCTTAGAAAAGCCATGTGTTAATCTTGATACAGTTTTATGAGAGCAGCCATTTCTCTTAGTCCTGATTCAATACTGTAGGTTGGAATTCTTTTATTTGTTTATCTCCATGGAGATGTGATACACCCAATTGTGGGTATTAACCTTTGAATAGACTAAAATGTAACTCCACCATTTCAAGTGGGTCTTGATTAACTTACTGGAATTCTTTAAAAGAGGAAACATTTTGGAGAGAGTATGAAATGACAGAGCTGACAGAAATGACGAAGCCTAGAGAAACGACAGAAGCCTCAGACCTCACAGGAACTTCACAGCAGACATGCAGAGAATAGAGACATGGATTTGTGGAGATGCTTGGAGCCCTGCAGATGTCGCTACAAGATGTTAAGCAAGCCGAAGCTTGCGGAGAGGCAGAAGCCAGCCATGTGATTAGTCCCCTGACAAAGGTGTTCCTAACCCATAGACCTTCCTTGAATTAAGGTAACCTCTTGTTGGTGCCATGATTTGGGCACTAACATTGCCTTAGAACTCTAAACTTGTAACTTAGTAAATTTCCCTTTTGTTAAAGCTAGTCCAGTTCTGGTACATCACATTCTGGCAACTTGCAATCTAACACAATATCATAACCAAGTGGAGTGTTTACAACAATGCAAGGTTAAGCTGATATTCAAAACTCAATCTAATTTACCATATTAACAAATTAAAAAAGAAAAACCACATGGCCTGCTCAAAACATAGATGAAAAAAAGCGTTTTGACAACTTCCAGTACCCTTTCTTGATTACAAATTTTCAGGAAACTAGGAAAACTTACCACTAACATTATAGATAGTGGTTAAGGGCTGAGTGCTTTTCCCTAAGGTCAGGGACTGATTTTGCTGCTTTAATTCAATATTGTACTAGAAGTTGTAGCTAGTCCAAGAAGTCAAGTAAAAGAAATGAAAGACATTCAGATGGGAAAGGAAGAAATAAAGAGGGCTTTACTGCAGACATTATGATCATCTATATATAAAATCCTATGGACTCTGCAAAAGGAGCTATTATAATAATCGAGTTTACAAGATTAAAGGCTACCATATCAATGCACAAAACTCAATTTTATTTGTATACACTATCAATGAACAATTATAAATTTAAATGTAAAAAAAATACCTGTGTTCCAGGGGTGCAAGCTTAGTTCAGTGGTAGAATTCTTGCTTGCCATGCAGGAGACCCTGGTTCAATTCCTGGTCCATGCACTCCCCTCCAAAAAACAGCAAAACAAACAAAGAAAGAACAAACAAGCAAAACAATTTAACTAATGGTGTTGCAATAACGGGATGCTCACATGGAAAAATAATGAAATGTGACTCCACCATACAGCATACCAAAAAACAAAACAAAACAAAACAAAACAAAAACCCTGTGTAACAAAAGCTGGAAGATTTTGCTTAGAGAAAGTAAACAAGATGAAAATAAATGGAGAGGTATAATATAGCCATGTATCAGAAGACTCAGTATTATCAACATGCCATTCCCCCCAAATTGATCTATAAATTCCACACAATCCAAATCAAAACACTAGTAGACATTTTTTTGAGAAATTAGCAACTTGATTTAAAAAAATTAATAAAAAGAAAGGGAGGGTGGTGCGACAGTGGCTCAGTGGCAGAATTCTCGCCTATCATGCCAGAGATCCAGGTTCAATTCATGGGCCTGCTCATGCAAAAAACAAAAACAAAACAAAAGAAATAAAGGGAAATGCAAAGGATCAGAATAAAAGAACAAATTTGGAAATGAACCAGAGGACTGACAATAAGTAATTTCAAGTCATATTACAAAACTTTCATCATCATAAGACAATATGGTATAATCATAAAGATAAGCAGGGGTAGAAAACATATTCAACAATTTTCAACATGCTGTCATGAAGAATAAAAATTTTGAAAAGCTCCAAGCAAACATGGAATCGAATGTAATTCCAAAATCTGATGAATGATATCTTGAATAATCTACAGCTCACATCACATTTAATTGCTATCAAAAACATTTTGCCCAAATTCCAGAAAAAAAGGAGAATTTTCATTTTAATGAGAAGCATTTGACCTTGTACCAGGATGTCTTTCCAGTAGAATACAGCAATAAAATCTTCTGGTTCCTGAATTTTATTCTGTTACTGTGGTGGATTACATTGATTGATTTCATAATAATAAATCTGACATAAATGGTTGGAATAAAACCAATCTGATCATATTTCTGCATTTAATTTTTTACATAGGTCTTGATTCTATTTGGTAATATTTTGCTGAGAAATTTTGCACATAGTTTATGGTCTTTTTATAATGTTCTTTTCTTGTAGTGTCATTATCTCTTTTTAATATTTGGTTTATAATAAAATAATTCATAAAATGATTAGGAAAACAATTAAATGGCATTTAAATTGGAAAAGAAGAATAAAAGTTTTGTTCACAGATACAAGGTTGTGTAAGTTAAAAAACAAAAGAAAGTAAAAAAAAGAAAGACACAACTTCCATCACACATAATGTACCTACAAATTCGCAGAATAAAATGTCAATATAAGCGGTCAATTTTAATTTTTGCTCCTTGCAATGAATAGTTAGAAAATAAAATATAGAAAGTATTATTTACATAAATAGTGAGAATAAATCTAATGGAAAATTTGCAAGTCTTCCACCTGCATTCCATAAAGAATCACTAAGAAAATTACAGAAGACCTTAACAAATGGATAGATATAACATGACCCTGGACTGAAAGAATATTGTTATGGTGTTCATTCTCCAAGCTTATTTGCAGATTCATTTCGAACCACATGAAAATCCCAGCAGAAACTTTTTGAATAAATTGAAAAATTGATTCAAAAATTTAAATTGAAATGCAGTGCATCTACAATAATCAAAAAAGTATTGAAGAGAAAAGAATACTGAACACATATTATTTGATTTCCAAAGGTTTTATGAAACTATGCTAATGAAAAAATATTGTTTGGGGATATTATAAGACAAACATAGAAAGGGAATAAAATAGTTATATATGTTCATTTGGTTCTTGAAAAAGGCACTAAAATTTCAATATGCAAAATAAAGTTTTTTTTTAAATAAATGCCTTAAAATTAGGATATACATGAAGAAAAAAGTAAACCTTGACCTTTAACTCATTACATCCATATAGATCATTCATAATGTAAATTATGGACCCTTATAAGCTCTTAAGTTATGCATAGGAGAATTCAAGTTGTGATAGTAAAATTATTTTAGATAAGATGTAAGGTAACAATAAAATAATAGAATAATAAATTGCACTTCATAAAGTTCAATCATATCACAAAATGAGATATAATTTATAAACTACTAGAATGGTTAAAATAAAAGGAAAACACAGGCAACACTACAAATTATGAAGTATGTGGGTCAATTGGAAATCTCAGACTGCATTGATAGGAGTGTAAATGCACACCTCAATGAAGAGCTATTTGGTAGTTTCTTGAAAGGTTAGACACACATCTACTGAGCAATTCCATTCTTAGGTATTTATCCAGGAAAAATAATGTGTTTTTCCACAAAAACACTTGCACAAAAATGTTTATAGCAGCCTATTATAGAAAAAAAAAGAACACTAGCAAAAACAAAATGCCTGAAAGTCCACTATTAGGTAAATGGATAAACTGTTGTGTATTTATACAGTGGAATAGTATTAGGCAATAAAACAAAGGAGTTACTAATTTGCAACAATGGACACATCAACAACATCATGCATCTCAAATTTTGTTCAGTGGGAAAGCCCAGAAATAACAGAGTACTTATTGTGTGGTTATATTTATAGAAAATTAGAAATGGCTCCTCTGGAATATTGATGAGAAAGGCATGAAAAGAAGATGGGTGTTGTAGAGGTGGGGAAAGATTGTGGCTTAGTGAGATATGGAATTACTTCATCCTCCAGAACAGCTAGTAAATATCTCAGAAGAGTACAGAGCAACTGCTGGGGCTGTATCAGTGACCAGGTGGACTGGCTGAGACCCCACACAGAACTATAAGTCCAGTGGAGGAGGAGGCCAGTACCCCTCCCCCATTAGTATGGCAATCTGGTTCCCTGAGGGGCAAGGAAATAGACTTTACTAGCAGCAAGGGCTTAGTGCAACCAAGCTCCAATTGCAGAATCAATTGACAAATTCTGACTACTGAAAATAGGTCCCAGTACAGATAAACCTGGAATTACTACTAAAGGAACTAGGAGTTGTTTAGTTGTTCCAAGTTGACAAGGGGTGGACATGTGGTAGTTAGGTTCAGTTGTCAATTTGGCCAGGTGAAAGTACCTAGTTCTGTTGCTGTGGACCTCATCTGTTGCTCATTATATCTGCAGTCAGCTAGGAGGTGCCTGCTATAATGAATGATGTTTGATTTTATTGGCTGGTGCTTAAATGAGAGAGCTCAGTGTAGTATAGCCCAAGTAGTCCAGGGTGCCTCATCTCAGCACTTGCAGCTCAGCCCAGGCCTTTGGAGATGCAGAAAGAAATCACCCTGAGGAAAGTTGTTGGAACCCAGAGGCCCGGAGAGAAGGCCAGCAGAGATCACCCTGTACATTCCTATGTAAGAAAGAACCTCAGTTGAAAGTTAGCTGCCTTTCCTCTGAAGAAATATATGTTAACTAAATAAATCCCCTTTTATTAAAAGCCAATCCATCTATGGTGTATTGCATTCCAGCAGCTAGCAAACTGAAACAGAGTGTTAGCCCTAGAAGAGAGGGGCTGGGCTGGTGAACTAAAACAAGCTTTGTGAGTCAGACCTCACAAAATCCTGGTAAAGGCTGGACACCCTGAAATGGGGGCCTATAGAGCCTGGAGATATATAAATCAACATACGAACTTAAGTTTTTGATTGACAAACCCAAGAAGCAGGGGTCCCAACCTGAAAAGACATTTTTTGTTTTGTGGGTTTTTTTCTGCTCTTTAACAGCTCATTAGATAGAACTGGAAGCCCTCTCAGGCTCCAGCACTGCCCCAGGCAAGTGTGCAATTAAGCTTGTCTGAGAGACAAAGTAACTAATCAGGTGAAGGGAGTTAAATCCCTAAAGGCTATGTCTTCCCCAGTAGAGTGGGGCCCAGTTCAAGGGGAAACCTTCCTTTAAGGAATTCAGGCCCCAGGGACTAAAAACCTGAGGCAATTAATGTCAACCTATGACTTCAGCTCTGTCTCAACCATGCCCTGACAGGTTGAGAGTCTGCTGAAATTAAAGGCACCACATCATTTTTATGTTGGTGGGAGGTCATAGGCAGACATGCACTGCACACTGGGCAGGATAGGGAAAGCACAGAGCTAGGGTCTTCATGGGAAAGTCTGACAACCTTCTGGATCTCATCCTTAGGGACAACTGTTGCTGATGACAATTTCCTCCTGAGACGTGGGCCAGTCTGGTCTGGGAAAATCTGATGAGGTCAATAACATCTGAGGAGACCCTCCTCAAAAAAATAAAAGTTTCCATATAGGCATGGCAAGAAATAGAAAAACAAGAACTGAAAAATTCTCTTCAGTTAAACAGAACCTATCCTAGTGGTCTAGAATAAGTTGAACTCAATAGCAAAGAACAGATAGAAAACAAAGCCATCCATCAAGAAAATCCTAGTGAAAAGAACCTCCAGAATGAGCCAAATAAGGAAATGAAATGCCTAGACACCAGCAAAAAATAGAGTCATACTAGGAAAATTGAAGATAGGCCCAGTCAAAGGAGCAAACCAACAATTCAAATGAGATACAGGAACTGAAACAACTAATTCAGGATAGTCAAACAGACATAGAAAATCTCATCAAAAATCAAATCAATGAGTTGAAGGAGAATATAAAGAAGACATTGGATGGACAAAAAGAAGAACTCAAAAGTTTGAAAAAGCAAATCACAGAACTCATGGGAATGAAAGACACAATAGAAGAGATAAAGAAAACAATGGAAACCTACAATAATAGATTTGAAGAGGCAAAGAAAAGAATTAGTGAACTAGAGGACTGGACATCTGAAATCTGACACACAGAAGAAAATATAGGGAAAAGAATGGAAAAATATGAGCATGTTCTCAGGGAATTGAATAGCAAAATGAAGCAAATGGATATAGATGTTCTGGGTGTCCCAGAAGAATAAGAGATGGGAAAAGGAGGACAAAGACTAATGTAAGAAATATTCACTGAAAATTTTCCATCTCTTTTAAAAGACATAAAATTACAGGTCCAAGAACTGCAGTGTACCCCAAAAAGAATAGATCCAAATAGACATACACCAAAACACTTACTAATCAGATTGTCAGCTATCAAGAAAAAGAGAGAATTTTGAAAGCAGCAAGAGGAAAGCAATACATCACATACAAGGGAAGCCCAATAGGAATATGTGTAGATTTCTCAGAGGAAACAATGGAGGTAAGAAGGCAGTGGTATGATATATTTACGATTCTAACAGAGAAAAACTGCCCACCAAGATTTCTACATCCAGAAAAATTGTCCTTCAAAAATGAGGGGGGATATTAAAATATTTTAAGACAAGCAATCACTGAGAGAATGTGCTACTAAGAGATAGGCTTTGGAAGATATACTAAAGAGAGCACAACAGGCAGATAGAAAAGGCAGGAGAGAGAGGTTTGGAGAAAAGTGTGGACATGAAGACTATCAGTAAAGATAAAAAGAGGAGAAAAATAGATGTGACATATAAAATCTAAAGGACAAAATGAGAAAAGAAAGTACTGTGTTTACATTAATAGAATTAAATGTTAATGGATTAAACTCCCCAATTAAAAGACATAGACTGGCAGAATGGATTTTAAAATAGGGCCCATCCATATTCTGCCTACAGGAGACTCTTTTTTGCATGGGCAGGCACTGGGAATCAAACCTGGGCAGCATAGTAGGTGAGAATTCTACCTGCTGAGCCACTGTCACACCGCCCTATAGAAGACTAATTTTAGACCTACGGACAAAAATAGGTTTAAAGTGAAAGGTTGGGAAAAGACATTTTATGCAAACAAAAATTAGCAAAAAGCAAGAGTAGCTATACTAATATCCAAAACATTTTACTACAAATTTAAAACTATTAAAAGAGACAAAGAAAGACACTATGCATTAATAAAAGGAACAACTCAACAAGAAGACATAACAATCATAAATATTTATGCACTGAACCAGAGTGCTCCAAAGTACATGGGGCAAACGCTGACAATACTGAAGGGACAAACAGACACCTCTACTTTAATTGTTGGAGATTTCAATTCCCTGCTGTCATCAATGGATAGAACATCTAGACAGAGGATCAATAAAGAAATGGAGAATTTGAATAATAAAGTAAATGAACTAAACTTAACAGACATTTACAGAACATTAACCCACAGCAACAGGATACACATTTTTCTCAAGTACTCATGGATCCTTCTCAAGGATAGATCATATACTGGATCACAAAGCTGGTCACAATAACTTTAAAAAGATTGAAATCATACAAAACACTTTTGGATCATGCGCCAGCCTGAAAGGAAATATGTATCCTAGAAGAGCCATGTTTTTATCCTAATCCCATTTTGTAAAGGCAACCGTTTCTTCTAATCCCTATTCAGTATTGTATGTTTGAAACTGTAATTAGATCATCTCCCTGGAGATGTGATTTAATCAAGAGTGGTTGTTAAACTGGATTAAGTGGAAGCATGTTTCCACCCATTTGGGTGGGTCTTGCTGAGTTTACTGGAATCCTATAAAAGAGGAAACATTTTGGAGAAAGAGAGAGTCAGAGAGAGCATAGCAGAATGGCATAGCCATGAGAAGCAGAATCCACTTGCCAGTGACCTTTAGAGATGAAGAAGGAAAATGTCTCCCAAGGAGCTTCATGAAACAGAAAGCCAGGAGAAGAAGCTAGCAGATGACACCATGTTCACCAGATGAGAGAAGAACCCTGACCGTGTTCACCATGTGCCTTTCCAGATGAGAGAGAAACTCTGACTGTGTTTGCCATGTGCCCTTCCACTTGAGAGAGAAACCCTGAGCTTCATTGCCCTTCTTGAGTCAAGGTATCTTTCCCTGGGTGCCTTATATTGCACATTTCTATAGACTTGTTTTAATTGGAATATTTTCTAAGCCTTAAAACTGTAAACTAGCAACTTATTAAATTCCCCATTTTAAAAAGCCATTCTGTTTCCGGTGTATTTTATTCCGGCAGCTAGCAAACTAGAACAGATCATAATGAAATGAAGTTGGAAATTAATGACGGGCAGAGGGTCAGAAAATTAACAAAAATATGGATGCTAAACAACACAGTTCTAAACAACCGATGGCTCGAGGAAGAAATTACAAGAGAAATCAGTAAATTTCTTGAGGCAAATGAAAAGGAAAACACAAAATACCAAAATTTATAGGCTACAGCAAAGTCAGTGCTAAGAGGAAAACTTAATGCCTTAATTGACTATATTAAAAAAGAAAAAAAGAGCAAAATTTGAGGAATTAATGTTCATTGGAAGAACAAGAGAAATAATAGCAAACTAACCCCAAAGCAAACAAAAGGAAAGAAATAACAAAGACTAGAGCAGAAATAAATGAAATTGAGAACATGAAAAAAACAGTCAAGAAAATCTATAAAACCAGAAGTTGGTTCTTTGTGAAAATTAATAATATTGATGAACAAAAAAAACAAGGAAAAAGGAAAAGGGTGCAAGTAAACAAAATCAGAAATGGAAGAGGAGACATAACCACTGACCGTGTAGAAATAAAGGAGGATATTAAGGATACTCTGGGCAAATCAAAAAGTATCAGTAAAGTCCTTTGAGGGATGGGAAAAAAATTATGAAACTATGTAACTTTACCAGATACTGTGCTAAACATTAAGGACACCAAAATCAATAGGCCAAGCCTATTGAGGCTTGTTCTTGTGAAGCTGGTGCATGTAGCAGAGAAGCTTAACCCACCTATAGGAATGCTAAGAGTCGCCATCAGAGGACCTCTTTTGTTGCTCATATGTAACTTCTCTCTCTAAACCGAACTTTGCGATTGAAACCATTGCCCTTCTCACTACATAGGACATGACATCCAGGGATTAAGTTTCTCTGGTGGCATTGGAGATGACTCCTAGGGATGAGTGTGGCCCTGACACTGTGGAATTAACAACACCATCCTGACAGAAAGGGGGAAAAGAAGCGTAACAAATAAGGTGTCAATGGCTGAGAAAGTTCAAATAGAGTCAAGGGGCTATATTGGAGGTCACTCTTATACATGCTTCAGTTAGATATTGCTACCTATCATAACTTGCCAAACCCCAACCAAAGTCATTCCTGCCAATCCTAAAGAATATCTTGGGCAATTATATAGGATTCTACAAAGATTCCATGCACAAGGGTAATTTTCCAAAACCTACAACCTCCAGAAGTGTCCCTGGACCAGATAAATCCTGAAATGCAGAGGGGCCAGTCCTTTCAGAACATAAACTAGTTCCATCCCCATTCCATACTATTCGCAGACCCTTCCTATATAGGAACTGGTTAAAAAATTGAAAAAGTTATCAGACTTCGAGTAGAGATATGATTGAAGCTGATTTGGATAGGACTAAGGTGTATCAGAATACAGCGGAAAGGATGATTTTATCCATATTTTAAAACTTCAACTTCTGTGTGAGACTAATGGGAGAAATGTTTATTTGGTGCAGAATTTATATTTTGGGTAATGCATTTCCTAATTTAACATGTCTGTTCATTTAGTTGAACACCTTAAGTACATGGAATCTTGAACAGGGCATGAGTTTTTTTTAGTTTATCCAGGTTAATGTGATACCCTGATATATTCCAGAGTGATTTGGACAGTGAATAAAGAAGTATTTGCAAAGTCTCCTTGGGGGAATGGGGAGAAAGGAGGAAATATTCAGAACCTCATTTGGAGAATTTCTGATATTCTCGCAAGTATGGAACAACCAAATCAAAAGGCCAAGCCCTTGATCATGGGGTTTGCCCCTTATGAAACTTATTCCTGCAAAGGATAGGCTAAGTCTACTTAAAATGATGCCTAAGAGTCACTCCCAGAGAACCTCTTGGTTGCTCAGATGTGGCCTGTCTTTCTAAGCCAACTTGGCAGGGGAACTACTGCCTCCCTCCTACATGTGACATGACTCTCAGGGGTGTAAATCTCCTTGTCAGTGGGAACAGAAATCCCAGCATGAGCCAGGACTCAGCATCAAGGGATTGAGAAAGACTTCTTGATGAAAACAGGGAAGAAAAAAATGAGACAAAATAAAGTTTCAGTGGCTGAGAGATTTCAGAGTTGAGAGGTTATATAACCTTGTGCATTATATAGATATCCCTTTTCAGTGTATGGTATTTTGGAGTGGCTGGAGGGAAGTACCTGAAACTGTTGAAATGTGTTCCAGTAGCCTTGATTCTTGAAGATAATTGTATAAAGATATAACTTTTACAGTTTGACTGTGTAAATGTCAAAACTTTGTGTCTGATGCTCCTTTTACCCAGGGTATGAACAGATGAGTAAAAATATATGGATAAATAAAGAATAAATAATAGGGGGGACATAGGGTAAAATATTGGGTAGATTGAAATACTACTGGTCAATGAGAGGGAGGGGTAAGGCAAATGGTATGTATGAATATTTTTATTTTTTCTTTTTATTTCTTTTCTTGGAGTGATGCAAATGTTCTAAAAATGGTCATGGTCATGAAAACACAACTATGTGATGATATTGTGAGCCATTGATTGTACACCATGTATGCAATGTATTTGTATAAAGATTACTCAATAAAAATATTTAAAAAAAAGAAAGGTATGAGAAGATTCTCTGGGAATAATGAAAATTTTCTATAACTTCTTTTGGGTGGTCGCTACATGAATGTATGAAATTGTCAAATGTTATTTTATTTACCTTTTTAATGTAAACTTTACCTCAATTATAATAATTCATTAAAATCTAAAGTAATATACAATAGTAGTATTAGTACCAACATTGAATGAAGTTCAAGATTTATTTATATTCTCATTACCTAGAATATATTTCAATGAGGATATTACAGTTAATATATTGTGATTAAAATTATTCAGAACAAATATCTCTGTGGTAATGTTACTGTTCTATGTAAAAGTTCACTTATTCCTGCTTTTATTCAATTTTAGGTTTTGCTTTTTCCTTCTGTTTTAATGATACTTTTTTGAATATGTAACTAATTTACATTTTTCAGAAGTCGAAATTGTGTATATAGGTATACATAAAGAAGACTCTCATCCGTATTGCACTTCACAATTGTTTTTGTTTCATTCTTTTAATTTTTGAAACAAATACATATACTCTTTTTCTTTTACAACAGTAGCATTTATATGTACTCTGGACCTTTTTTTTTTTCACTTGACAACATATCCTGGAAATCAGTTTCACTTGATTCTTTTTCATGGCCAAAAGGAGCTCTATCAAGGAACTCTAATTAAACACTATCTCAATATTACAGGAGATTGTTCCTAAATTTTAGTATATATATACATATACTATGCTTCTACATACATAGTATATGTATATCTACATGAATAGATACAGATAGTTATATAAATATAGGCATAATTATGTAAACGTTTTCCTGAACTAATTCTTAAATTTGAAAATTACATATGAAATATCAACTTGTCATTTTCATTCATATATTCTTTTTCTAAATTTGATTTTTAAGGTAACTTTATTAATTCCACCCTACACATAATTCCTTTCCTATGCCGACTGCCAAGTGCTGATATGCCAATTTCCCTTTTCCTATGGATTCTAAATTTCTCAGCTGCCCAGTCTCAAATTCTCCCAGCCTCAATAACAGTCATTTTAGATTCCTTTCTTTTTTTTCCTTCATATTAATTTATTTCACATACATTAAGTTATAATTTGCAATGCTTTATTTTCTTCTCTTGCATTTTATTGTACTGCCATTGCCTCATTTAGATTCTTTATCATTCCTAATGTCTGTACATGGAAGCATTGATTTCCCTTCTCTGTTATTGTTTTTTTTTTTTAAATCCAAATCATAGGTGGAGCCACCAATAAAATCTGTTTACCAGATTTTGCACCTTAAGAGAACTCAAAGCCAAAGATCATTTGTGGGCTATAGAACAAAGCTGTCACAGATATTTTTTTTTTTTACTTCCCCAGTATAACATATCATCATCCAGTTGTTCAGGGATTCTATCTACCTGAAAACTATATGAAATTGCAGCTTTGTCTCATTTTTTTTTAACATAACCAGAGTCCATTATTTCTCCCAGAGGCCTCTGGTTAAAATATTATAGATAAAATTAATAGGAAAAATTTTAAATATACTTTATTTTAAGTAGAAACAATATAACACTACCAACACCTCAAAAAAGATACATGGCTAAATAGAAGAGAACAATACTTTATTACATGGCTTAAAAGAGAAGGAATAAAAAATGCTTACTCAAAATAGAAGCCTTTATATTTTTTTGATATTAAGGATGCAAGAACCACCATCTGATTGGCTTTTAGATTTGTGTGACTCTTACATGGGAACTCTGTGGCAGTTTTATATTCAGCATCATGATATTTTGAAAAAAGTCCAAATGCAGTCAAACCTCTAATTCCTGAAAAAAAATTTTTTTCATTGTCTTCCAAACTACTTTGTTTTGTGATTTCTTTACATGCTTCCTCTCACTTTCTTCAAACATGTGTTTTATATACTCATTTCCATTAGATCTTTAGCTGAACATTCAAAGTCCTCCACAATTTATCCTATTTTAGTTTTCAAAATTTGTCTCCCAAAAATTCTTACCTTAAATCCTTTATTTCAGTCAGGTTACTGTTCTCATTATTTAATATACCTTCTTAAATCCTACATTCAAGCCTAAAATCACACCATTTCCCCCACTTTATTCTACTTCAATAAGGTAATTTAATTCACACTATAGCCAATTTAGGATGTAGCATTAAAATTAAATCCAGGTCTCCAGCCATTTCCAAATCTTCATCAAATAGTCCTTTTTAGGTGATAATTTAAAATGAAAAATGTTCTTTCGTTTAGGGATTTATTTAGGCTTTAATATAAGATTATATTATAGCCAAGTTCATTTATACTTTTTAATGGCAATAAAATCCAAATAATTACTTGGTTAACTAGTAATAGTTACTTGGTTAACTTGGATTTAACTAGGTTAAATCCAATAGTTATGTGGTTAACTGTTTCATAGCTAATATAATTTTAGTAAGAAGATTCAGAATTCTAATGACGTTAAATTAAAGCAGAGGTTACATCTCATATATCTGAGGAAGGTGTGAAAAAGTGGTATAAGGGTACCCAGAGAAGTACTAAATGGAATTGAGCAACAAAGTTTCAAATTTTTTGAAGTACATTTATGGGAAATATTCGATTTGCTATTTCAGTTTGAAACAATATTTGCATTTGGGGAAATAATTGTTAAAATGAGAGTTTAATTTATTCTTTCACTTGCTTAAAAATCTTTGGTCATCTGCAACTAAAAACAATCTTTCCCATAGATCCCAATTTATTGAGTGGCATACATTCTTAATGATGCTGCAGTACCATGGAAAGCTTATCCAGAGTGAGGTGACATAAAAAGAAACATTGCAAACTTACTTTAAAAACAAGACAACTTCACTTTAATCAAAGTACAATTTTTTATGGCAATTTTAATAATTTTAAGGTCTGCTCCTATTTAGAGAGCAATAAGACATGAATATTCATATTGTAAAGTTAGAATTAAGATTAGAGTAAGTGTTGGGCTTGGCTCAACATTCATTTCGTTGAGGCAGAGAGAAAATGAAATTCATTTAATAAAAATATGTATGTGTTATGTCCTATTATTTTTCAAAATATTTCCTACCTGGCGGTGCGACGTTCTTGCCTGCCATGATGAGGAAGACCCGGGTTCGATTTCCGGTGCCTGCCAATTTTTTTTCCCTACCTTCGGGAGATTTAGAGTTCCCTTCGTCATTACCTAAGGCTTGATTATGTGAATTGAGATGGAGTCACGTCACATGGGAGACTAAGCAATACACCTTGTTAAATCTGGAAGTGGCCATGGACTTGTATTGACCACTGAATGCTGCTAAGCCAAGACAGCTTTCAGAGTTTATGCTTCACTATGACTTTCTTTTCCTTCTCGCATGGAATTGGCATAAGTCTCCTAGATAGAAGCTATCCCATCAGCATTGACCTGGAATGCAGACAATATTGGACAGAACCTAAACAGGCCCTCAATGGACTTATGAGAAAAAGAAAGTGATTTTGTAAGATGCTGTGATTTGGGGCTTTTTTGCTGTGATATAACTTAGCCTCTCTTGACTAAATCCTAACTAATATAACCTGTTCCATTATTTGAACACATTAAAAATAAAAAAACTAAAATGTATAGTTTAATTAGTGAGTGTGCTAATTCACATTTTGTGTTGATGTTAGGGTTAGCTAGTATTTCTAATTTTATTCCAATAATATTTGATAAATATTTTATTCATTTAATTTTCCAGTAGGTAATATATTTGTATTAAATATATTTTATATATAAATTTATATAATACAAATTTATATTTGTAAAAAATATAAGTATAAAGTTGTATAAACTATAAAGCCTTGCTCCCTTCCTGCTTGCTTCTCTGTCCATTTCTTCCTCTTCACCATGGAGATTATTATTAGATTCTTATATATAGGGTTTCTTTAACCATATCTAAGTAAAAGACTCTCTTTATTTTATTCAAAAGATAACAAAATATATACATTGGTATGAATATGACTTTTATGTACAATATATCTTAGAGAACTTTCCATATTAGTACATAGTTTTTAATCCACACTTTTGCCACTACATAGACATATCACAATTAATTTGTCATTTTATTTTTTTGTATGCTGTATGCTGGGGTCGCATTTCATTCTTTTTCCATGTGAGTATCCCATTATTACAGCACCATTTGTTGAATTTTTGCTTGCTTCCTGTTTGTTTGCTTGTTTGTTTGTTTTGGAAAGTGCTTGGGCCAGGAATCGAACCCAGCAAGCAAGAATTCTACTACTGAACTGCCCTTGTACCCCTCCGCCCCTGCCAAGTCATTTCTTTTTGATGACTATATGGATAGTTTCAGTCTTAGGATATTACAAACAATGCTGTACAAATAACCTGCATGTATGTCATTTTGCATACATACAACCTCAGTGTAGAATAAATTCCTAGAAGCAGAATTGTTTGCACAAAATTATTAGTGTTTCAAATATCGATAGATATTACTAAATTTCTGACCACAGGGGTTACAGCAACTTACACTTCCACCAGAAATGTATTTAATGTGCCTGTCTCCTTACTTTCTTGCTAACAGATTGTTACCCAATCTTGTAAACCAAATTTAGGAATGCTTTTTAGTCAGATAGATGAATAGCAGCATCTTGGTATAGCTTTAATTAATTTGCTTCATTTTTATTATGACTGGTTGCATATAGCTTTCAATGATGTTGTTAATCCTTTTTATTTATTGGTGCTCTGCTTTAGCAAGTCAGTCTTGAATCAGGCTCTACTCCAGTTCGTATTTCATCTCTTTCATATGTTGCCTTCAGTATAAATACGTCTCTCTGGTTCTTATTCCAAATTGCAATGTCTACAGTTTTATTCCTTTGGCTTGGGGCACTGTTGGCTAATTAGAATATAAATACCCTTGAAGGAGTACTTTACAACACATCAATCTTTCACAAAATAATGCAAATGAATCCATTGGTGTATTTTTAAAATTAGATTTCTGAACATGAAAATCCAGGTTGATCAGGTTTACACCTATGGAGAAGAAAAGCACCAGAGCATGAAAAAGATGCTTGGTAGCGCCAAGAGAAAATTCTTCCCAAAGAAATGTATTGATGGAAATGACTCTGGTTTTTAATTCAACTACTTCATACTTAGATATCTTGACATGAAATCTACCCCATCTTTCTTCCTCCTTCTCTCTGCTTTTTTCTCTCTTCTTCTTTTCCTTGCCCTCTTCTTTCCATCCAACTGATTCCACACCACTGTTATCATGTAAAGTTAAGGGACATGAAGAGTTTTTCTTTTTCTTCTTCATACTTGCTCTGGTTTGAAACTGTTCTGTATCCCAGAAAAGCCATTTTCTTTCAATCCTGATCTAATCTTGGGGGGCCAGACTTATTGATTAGGTTGGAAATTTTGATTAGATTGTTTCCATGGACATTGACCCGTTCAACTGTGTGTGTGGCCTTTGATTAGATTACTTCCAAGGAGAAGTGGCACACCTCTTTTTCGGTATGACCTTTTTGATTAGCTGGAGATATGACTGCCTATTCAAGGTGAATGTTGATTAGTTTCACTGGAGTCCTTTAAAAGGGGAGACATTCTAGAGAAAACACAGTAGCTTCAGAGCTGACAGAGTCACAGACATTTGGAGATGCTTGGAGTGTTGACAGAGAGAGCACTAGACACAGACATTTGAAGATGCAGAGCCCAGCAGACATCCCCATGTGCCTTCCCATGAGATGCTAAGTGAGCCAGAACCCAGAGTGTTGTCCTGGAGAAGCTAAAGTGAAAGCCCACAGATGCGTAGAGAGGAAGCCATTCCATTGCTGGTATATTGCATTTTGGCAATATTTAGCAAACTAAAACAAAACTTAACTGGATTGAATTAAGAGCTTAGTTGGAGGCAGTCTTTCTGGGGCAGCAAATTTAGAGTAATATTTGGAAAAAATGAAACAGCATTTGTAGTCAGCAGGTCTGTAAGTGAAATTTTTTTTTTCTTCACTAAACTGTATCACAGTTATTACTATACTCTCAAAGATCCTGGTTTCACATTTATTCACTAATAATTCTGGGGCTGAGAGCATCAGAATATATAACAAATTGATTCTTTCTATTCTGCCTGAATAGTTGTTCATAAAGTTGAATTATGAACAAACAGAATTTTCTCTAAGAGTCATACTCTTACATTTTCTGCATAGCTGTTATCTCAGTCAATATTTAGTAAAATTGAAATCTCCCATGAGCAGCACGCTGACTTTTCCAGTTCTGATCTATACAAGTATTTCATAATTTCATTTCACTAATGGTTTTGCAGATCAATAGCAAACCAGAGGCATCTTGTTCCCTCTTTCAATGTAAAATTTTATCTAGATAGTAAGCATAATCTGTCAGTCAAGATGTTATGTACCTATCCAACTGGCAATTCACAGTTTTCATCAAAGGCCCTGCAAGATATCAAAAACCCAATGTCAGAGGAAATAACTCTCATTTTAATAACATATATTACATTTGAATGCCAATATTCATAAAGTATAAATGGAAATCTATCCTTAAGTCCTAAATATGTAATTTTCTGAGATCTGTAAGTGAGCTTTGCATGAGTTTTGTATGTTGGATACACTAATCAAGGTATGATAGGTGAAGAGAAAGAGTTCTAATGTTGGCATACTTTACTTGTATTCAATAGTTCTCCTTGCCTGACTCATAGCACACACTTTGAGAAGGCAATTTAGAGAAATATCCTCATATGCTACCTCACCCTGCTGCTTCTTTCTTATTTTGAAAACAATAATGATCGTTGACAACAAAGTTTTCACTTCTAAGGAGCCCTGTTGCTCTTTTCAATTGTGAAATATTATAGATATACAAAAACTGATAAACTTCAAAGTACATTTTAACAAATAATTATAGAACAAATTTCAAAGTATGGTATGAGTTACATTTCCACAATTTCAGCTGTTTCCTTCTACTGTGCCAAGACACTGGAGACTGAAAAAGAAATATCAATGTAATGATTCAGTAGTCATACTTATTCATTATATCCTAACATTTTTGTCACAACTCCTCCTTCTCCTTTGATCCTTCTACAAATCTTTAGGGATATTTGGGCAATGACCATTCTACCTTCTTCATGTTGAAAAGGGTTTTCAACATTATGGGGTAAGGGGATGCAGCTGGTTGATGTTCATGAAGAGACTGGTAACTCTTGGTTTCAGGGCTTATATGGCTTAGGAACCGTCTGCAAGTTCTAGGTCTCTGAAAAATAAACTTAGTGAGTGAAACTTTTAGAGTCTCAGATAGAGTCCTAGGTATTCTTTAGGGTTTATAGGAATACAGTTGTTTGGGGCTTGGCACACCATGGCAATTAGCAATATCTCACAGAAGCTTGCCTAAGAGTAACTTCCAAGAACAGTCTCTCAAATCTATTTGAAATCTCTTAGCCACTGATACCTTATTTTGTTTCATTTCTCTTCTCCTTTTTAGTCAGGTTGCCATTGTCAATCCCACAGTGCCAGGGCCAGTCTCATCCCTGGAAATCCTGTCCCACATTGCCAGGGGGACTTACACCCCTGGATATCATGTCCACGTAGTGGGGAGGGTAATAATTTTCCTTGTAGAATTGGGCTTAGAGAGAGGTCACATCTGAGTAACAAAAGAGGTTTTCTGGAAGTAAATTTTAGGCATAATTATAGGTAGGCTTAACTTCTTCATTACTGAGATAAATTCTATAAAGTTAAACCTCATGGTCAAGGGCTTGGCTTATTAACTTGGGGGTCCCTAACATTTGAGGGAGTATCAGAGTTTTTCCATGTGGCAAGGTTTAATAGTTCCATGCATTTTCTCCATTTCTTCAAGGGACTTTGCTGACAGTTTTTAATTATCTGTCTGACAAACTCTGGAATATATGTGGGTATTACATTAAGCAACACAGAATTGCAAAACCCAACTCTAGTCTCCATGTGTTTAGGTTGTTTAACTGAACTGGTCAGACATGTTAAGTTAAATTGTGTGCTACAGAAAATTTAGGTTTTGGACAATATAAACCTCTCATCCTTTAGTCTCATACAGTAGTTGAAGTTGTAAAATACAGACAATATCATTCTTTACATTGTAGTGTGATTTACCTTAGTCCTAACCATATCTGCTTCATTTTTATCTCTAGTTAGAGCCTGATCTCTTTTTTTGGCTTCTTTAACTGTCACTGTATGTAGGAATGATGATTTTCAGAGCTGCAGAACTCCTAGTGTAAGTCTTAGGTTCACATAGGTACCCAAATTTCTTGGCAAATATCAAGTCATACATACAGTACAGCATCTTAGAATTTAGAAATAACACTTAAAACTCAGAAATAAATGTGACTGCTGTAAGAGCTTGCAATATAAACCCAAATTTTCTTATAATTATTTTCTAAAAGAGACCAGGCAATATTTGTCCTTTTGTTTCTGGCTTATTTTGTTCACCTTAATGACCTCATGATCCATAAACCTCATTGTATGCCTTGCAACTTCATTCCTTTCTGTAGCTGCACAATATTCCATCATATATGTACATCACAGTTCACCCTTCTGTTTCTTATTCTATGTACCCTTTGGTCACATCCATCTATTGGGTATCATAATTAGTGTTGCTGTAAATATCAGTGTGCAAATGTCTATTTGAATTCCTGCTTTAAATTTTTTTGGGTATATTACCAGTAACAGGATTGCCTAAGTATATGGTAATCCTAAATTTAGCCCCCAGTGGAGGCACTACACTATCTTCTGAAGGGGCTGCTGCTTTCTGCTACCCTACCAACATCCAAAAGGTATACTTCTCTCTCTGCGTTTTCTCTAGCACTTGAATATTCCTGTTATTTATTTTGATTCTGCTGATTTTGTTGAGATATATTCATGCAGCACACATTCTATCCAAAACGAACAGTGTTTCAGAGTCTTATCACTTAGTTGTACAATCAATATCATTCTCAATTTCAGATAATTTTCATTGCTCCAAAGAGAAAAATAACAGACACACCCACACCAAAGAGAAAATCCAAAACTTCCCTTAATTCTTTTCACCTCCACCCTAATTATTTACCCCTAGTAATGCTGTGCTACTAGTGCTGTATTCCTCTTAAATATGGATCAAAGCGTGTAATAAGTATGTTTTCCTATATGCCACTCTGGTGTTAACTTATTGTACAATTATCATGCCATTGAAATAGTTCATGCAAAAACTTATTTACATTTGTAATGCTAATTGGTGAGATACATGGCTCTAGACAACCCCTTTTAATCATATTCACTTTCAGTATGGCACTGTTACTTATAAACCCACTGGTGAACTACCATCAGCCCTATCCATTCCCATAATTTTAAGTTCAATCTTGTTAAGGTAATGATACCCCTTCTCTAGCTTCTATCTTTAAGTTCTCTATATTCTATATCTTAAGACTCTGAGTCTACATTTTTCAGGAGGTTCATATTAGTGAAAACTTACCACATTTACCCATTTGTGTTGGATTAGTTCACTCAGCATTATGTCCTCAAGCTTCATCAATGTTGTCATATAGTTTGGGACTTCATTTCTTCCTAATGCTGCATAACATTCCATCATATGTATATACAACTTTTTTTTGTATCCACTTGTCTGTTTGGCACTTAAGTCATTTCTATCTTTTGGCAATTTGGAATAATACCACTATCAACATTGGTATGCAAATGTCTATTTGGGGCACTGCTTTTAGCTCTTCTGAGTATGTATCAAGTAGTGGCGTTGCAGGTCAGAGGGCAACTCGATATTTGGTTTTCTGAGGCACTGCAAATGGCAACTGTAATTTTATACACTCCCATCAGCAATGAATAGGTGTTCCAATTTCTCCACATCCTCTCCAACACTTTTACTTTTCCGGTTTTTTAACGGCAGCCATTCATGTAGGTGTGAGATGATATCTCATTTAGGTTTTGATTTGCCTTTCCCTTATAACTAAAGAGGAAACATCTTTCCATGTGGTTTTTAGCCATTTGTACTTCCTCTTCAGAAAAATGTCTATTCATATTTTTTGCCCATTTTATAGACTGTTTGTTCTTTTGTTTTTGAGTTGTATGATTTCTTTGTATATGCTGGATATCACTTATCAGATATATTGTTTCCATATATTTTCTCCAATTGAGTTGGCTGCATCTTCACCTTTTTGACAAAATCCTTTGGGGCAATGAACAATTTTATTTTGAAGAGTTCCAATGTATCTATTTTTTTCTTTCATTACTTGTGCTTTGGGTATAAAGTCTAAGAAGCTGTCTCCAATCACTATGTCTTCAAGATGTTTCCCTATATTCCCTTCTAGAAGTTTTATGATTTTGGCTCTTATATTTAGGTTTTTGATCCACTTTGAGTTACTTTTTGTATAGGGTGTGAGACAGGGATCTTCTTTCATTCCTTTGGCTGTGGATATCCAGGTCACCTCGCACAAATTATTGAAAGACTATTCTGTTCCAGTATAGTGAATTGGGAGGCCTTGCTGAAGACCAATTGACCAATTGATTTGTGGGTCTATTTCTGAACTCTCAATTGAATTCCATTTCAATATGTCTATATTTGTACCAATGATCATGCTATTTTGACCAATGTGGCTTTATAATAAACTTTAAAATCAGGAAGTGTTCATTTTCCCACTTAATTCTTGTTTTTAGTATGCTTTTGGCTATTTGGGACCCATTTCCCTTCCAAATAAATTTGAAAGCTAGCTTTTGAAGTCTTCAAAGTAGTAGGTTGAAGTCTTCAAACTAGGTTTTGAAGTCTTCAAAGTAGTAGTAGGTTGTAATCAAAGTAAAATTTGATTACTATAGCATTAGAGGTAGAACAATTTGGGTAGAATTGATATCTTAACAATATTTAGCCTTTCTGTCCATGAACATGTCTTCCCACCTATTAAGGTCTTCTTTGATTTCTTTTAGCAATGTTTTATAGTTCTCTGTGTACAGGTCTCTTACAACCCTGGTTAAATTTATAACTAGATACTGGATTCTTTTAGTGGCTATTGGTTAATGGAGATTTTTTTCTTTATTTTCTCCTCAATCACATCATTACTTTTCTATAGAAACATAATTGGTTTTGCCTGTTAATCTTGTATCCCATCACTTTGCTGAATTAGCTCAAGTAGCTTTGTCAAAGATTTCTCAGGATTTTCCAAGTATAGGATCATGTCATCTGTAAATAATGAAAGTTTTACTACTTCTTTTCCAATTTTGATGCCTTTTATTTCTTTTTCTTGCACGATGTTGAATAAAAGTGATGACAGTGGGCATCCTTGTCTCGTTTCCCATATCAGGGGAAAGGATTTCAGTCTCTAATCATTAAGTAAAATGCTGGCTGTAGGTTTTACATATATGTCCTTCATTGTGGTGAGGAGGTTTCCTTCAGTTCTTATTTTTTGAAGTTTTTTTAATCACAAAAGGATGTTGGATTTTGTCAAATGCTTTTTCTACATCAATCAAGATTATTCTACGGTTTTCCCCTTTCAACTAGCTAATATGTAGTGTTACATTGATGGATTTTCTTTTGTTGAACCACCTAGACTGAACCCTCACTTGATCGTGGTATGTAATTATTTTAATATGCCATTGGATTCAGTTAGCAATATTTTGTTGAGAATTTTTACATCTATGTTCATTAGGGTGATTGGCCTGCACCTTTCCTATCCCGTAGTAGCTTTTTGGTATTAGAGTGATGTTAGTGCCTTAAAATGAAATGCTTTTCCCTCAATTTTTTGGAAGAGTTTGAGTAGGAATGGTGTTAATACTTTTTGGAATGCTTGGCAAAATTTCCCTGTGAAGCCATTTGTCTCTGGGCTTTTCTTTGTAGCAATATTTTTGATGACTGATTGAATCTCTTTACTTGCAATTGATTTGCTGAGGTCTTATATTTCTTCTTGAGCCAGGGTAGCTTGTTTGTGTGTTTCTAGGAATTTTTCCATTTCATCTAAGTTGTCTACTTTATTGGTCTATAGTTGTTCATAGTATTATTGTTCTAGTTTGCTAGCTGCCAGAATGCAACACACCAGAGATGGATTGGCTTTTAATAAAAGGGGATTTATTTTGTTAGTTCTTCAGAGGAAAGGCAGCTAACTTCCCACTGAGGTTCTTTCTTACGTGGAAGGCACAGGATGGTCTCTGCTGGTCTTCTCTCCAGGCCCCTGGGTTCCAGCAACTTTCCCCGGGGTGACTTCTTTCTGTATCTCCAAAGGCCTGGGCTGAGCTGCAAGTGCTGAGATGAGGAATGCCGAGCTGCTAAGGCTGTGCTACATTGCGTTCTCTCATTTAAGCACCAGCCAATTAAGTCAAAGGTCACTCATTGCAGCAGACATGCCTCCTAGCCGACTGCAGATGTAATTAGCAACAGATGAGGTTCTTGTACCACTGGCTTTTGTCCGCAGCAACAAGACTAGGTATGCTCACCTGGCCAAGTTGACAACTGAATCTAACTAACACAATTATCTTATGATTTTGTTTTGTTTCTTCAGGGTCCATGATAATGAACCCCCTCTCATCTCTGATTTTTTTTTTACTTGGGTCCTCTCTCCTTTTTTGTTTGTCAGCCTATTCAAGGGTCCATCGATTTTGTTGATTTTATCAAAGAACCAACATTTGGTTGTATTGATTATATTTTTATTGTGGTGGTTGTTGTTCTCCAATCCATCTATATCTGCTTTAATCTTTTTTGTTATTTCTCTTCTTCTATATGCTTGGGGTTAATATGCTGTTCTTTTTCTATTTCTTCCAATAAGCAGTTAAGTTCTTGATTTACACTCTTTCTTCTTTTTTAATATAGACATGTAGAGCAATAAATTTCCCTCTCAGCACAGCCTTTGCTGTAGCCCATAAATTCTGATATGTTGTATTCTCATTTTCTTTCTTCTCCAGATATTTACTTATATCTCTTGCAATTTGTTCTTCAACCCACTGATTATCTAAGCGTGTGTTATTTAATCTCCATATATATGTGACATTTCTGATGGTTATTGATTTCCTTCATTCCATTATGATCAGAGAAAGTGCTTTGAATAAATTCTATCTTTTTAAAACTTATAAAGATCTGTTCTGTGCCCCAGCATATGATCTATTCTAGAGAATGTTCCATGAGTTCTATGGAAGAATGTATATCCTGGTGTTTGGTGTGTAATAATCTATATATGCCTGTTAGGTCTAATTAATTTATCATGCTGTTTAGGTTCTCCACTTCCTTATTGCTCATCTGTCTGGTTGTTCCATCTATAGAAGACAGTGGTGTATTGAAGCCTCCCACTATTATTTTGAAATGTCTATTGATCCTTCAGTTTTGACAATGTTTACCTCATGTATTTATGCTCCTTGACTGACTGCATAAACATTTATGATTCTTATTTCTTCTTAGTGAACTGTTCCTTTTTTGACATATATTGTGTCCTTCTTTGTCTTTTATGACATCATTGCATTTAAAGTCTATTTTGTCTGATATTAGTATGGTTACCTATATTAATCAGGGTTCTATAGGGAAACAGAACTAACAGGAGATATCTGTAAATATGAGATTTAGAAAGATGTCTCATGCAACTGTGGAAATGAAAGAGTCCAAATCTGTAGGATAGGCTGTGAATCTGGCAGCTTCAATGAAGGGTCTGGATGAATGCCACAGGAGAGTCTTGCTGGCTGAAGAAATAGTGAGGTCTCTCTTCTCCCTTAAAAGTAACCAACTGATTGGATTATCTCAAGGTCTACCTTATTTGGTCACAGATGCAATCAGCCACACATTCAGTCAAATGGCTGATGATTTAATACACCAATATTCTAGTTCATCAACCAGCCAGGAAATTGCCTTGCAGCAATGATCAGGCCAGTGCTTGCCTGATGGTCAATTGGGCATCATCACTTGGCCAAGTTGACACCAGGACCTAACCATAACATTACCTTTGCTTTCTTTTAGTTACAGTTTTTTTCCATCCTTTTGTGTATACTTGGGTCTAAGAAGAGTCTCTTGTAAACAGCATATTGATGGGTCATATTTTTTAGTCCATTCTGCCAATCAGTATATTTTAATTGGTGAGTTTAGTCCATTAACATTCAAAGTTATTTTTGTAAAAGCAGTTTTTGAATTTACCAGCTTATCCTTTGGCTTTTATTTTGTCAAATCTACATTTTTTTTTTCCTTTCTCTCTTTTTATTCTTAAGTTACCCTTACCAATACTCTTCAATTCTGTGCCTCCAGGCCTCTCTCCCCTGTCTTTTTTTTTTTCAACCAACAGAATTCCCTTTAGTATTTCTTGCAGGGCCAGTTCTCTTGTTAACAAATTCTCACAGCATTTGTTTGTCTGTGAACATTTTAAACCCTCTCTCACTTTTGAAGGACAACTTTACTGGATAAATAATTCTTGGCTGGAAATTTTTCTCCTTTAGAATCTTAAACATATGATACTTCCATGATGCCTGTTGAGTAGTCTGAACTTAGTCATTTGTGTCTTCCCTTATATGTATTGAGTTGCATTTCTCTTGCTGCCTTCAGGACTTTATGCTTCCCATCAGCATTCAACACTCTGAGTAGAATATGTCTTGGAATGGTACTATTTGAATTTGTTCTATTTGGAGTTTGTTGGGCTTCTTTTCTTTGCATAGTTATGCCTTTTATATTGGTTGGGATATTTTCCCCAATTATTTCCTCAAATAATCTTCCTAAATCTTTATTCTTCACTTCTTCTTCTGGAACACCAGTGATTCTTATATTGGTGCAGTTTGTGCTATCCATCACTTCCCTGAAATCCAATCCAAATGTTTCCATTTTTTTTTCACCATTTGTTCTTTTCACATGTTTTAATTCAGTTGTCCTTTCCTCCAGTTCATTTCTTCTTTCTTCTACCCCTTCAAATCTGCTATTTTGAGTCTCTAGTATATTTTTATTTGATCTAAAGTATCTTTCATCTCTGTAGGATATGTTATTTTTCTATTTATTCTTTCAAATTCTTCTTTGTGCTCTTCTAGTGTCTTCTTGATACCCTTTATATCTTTAGCCAACCCATTGAATTTAATTAGAAGATTTGCCTGAATATCTTTGAGTAATTGTTCCAAATTCTGTGTCTTCTTCTGTGTTTTAATTTGGTCATTTTTCTGGGCCATATTTTCTTGCATCTCCTTGTACTTTGTGATTTTCTGGTGACTTCAAGACATTTGATTAACTTGATAAGGTTATTTTGAAAGTTGATTCCCTCATTCATCTAAGATTTTGTAGTTGCTTGAGTTTGTTGAAGGTCTCCTTTTGCTCTTGGTTTGTCAGTAATTTCCCATCAACCCAAGGCTGGGACCTCATGCAGGAGGTGTAACTCTAATTGAAAATCTGTTAAAAGTGAGGCAGAAAAGCAGTATGCCAGACTCCACTTTCTGCTTCTTCCCAACAGATGGTATTCTTGGGCCACTCCCTATCATCAGGTCTGACTTTCCCTAAGTCAGCTGGCTGAGTCTGGACCCAATCAGGTGCAAAACAAGTCAGATCTGCAGGTCTCCATGCATGTTCCATGTATCCTGAACTCTGGGGCTAGTGGCTGGGAAGTCTTCACCTTAGTGGAGAATATGCTTGTGGGCAAAATGGGTCTGTTGGTCCTCATTCTTCTCTGTGGAATATCAGTGGGCTGTGGGACTAAATATTTCAACTACCCTTGCCCACAACCAGCCTGGGAGTGCCTGGCAGTATGGTGTAGCTTAATCCCTTGTCACCACCTTTCCTCCAATGCATGTTGTGAGTGTTCTGAGCCCAGGAGTGCCTGGTGATGTATGTAGCTAGCTCCTTGTTTCCTACATTTGTGTCTCTGCAGGTCATGAGTGCTCTGAGTCATGAGCACCTGGCAGTGTGGTGCAGTTACCTCCCTGGTCCCTGACTCTTTGCCTGTGTACACCATGAGTGCTCAGAGCCCAGAAGTGCCTGGCGATGTGGCACAGCTAGCTTCCTTTTCTTATCTCTCTGCCTGTGCACTCTGTTGAGTGCTCTGGGCCTCCATGGCATAAGGATAGAAGAAGGGGAGAGTCTCTTTTGACAGCCAATTATCGGGTCAGCTCAGATCTGTGTCATCCCTCCTCCTAAAGGGAGGAACCCCAATGTCAGTCAAAACCAGACATCCACAGCAGCCTGCTTGAGGTATGAGTGTAGGCATTGTGCTTCACAAGGTCTCTTTACAAGGTCTCTTGCATAGGTAAATCAAGTCTGCTGGCCTCTGGGTACCCTGTGGGAGTTTCTGGTTACAGGGCTGAGAAGGATGATCTCTCAAGCTGATACTAGGGTAGGATTGTGGGAGTGGGTTGCTCCTTCATCACCTGCTCTGGCCCGAGTATTGCAGTCTGCCCCAGGTGTGGTCCCATGACTGAGAAAACTCACCCCATTCTTTCAATCATAATTTCTCTGCTTTTTCATCCAGTTCCTCCCTATATATTGTAGAAGTCCTTCTCTGGTCACTTGTACCCTTGAACCACTGTTTTGGCCATTTTCTGTCACTTCTCTAGTTCACCCCAGAGAGGGGGTAAATTCAGCCTATCCTGTTCCACCATCTTCCTAGAAGTTCCCTATTGTTTTTGATGTAGTTCACAAATGTACTTTACAGAAAAGAGCAATTTTTTAATCACTATAATGGGGGCCAGAAAGAAAGAATAGGATTCCCTCCGAGACTGTGACTCCTTTATGTCTCCACAGCATGACATCTAGAGTCTCTCAAATGCATTTATCAAATTTTGATATAATAGATATTTATGAATTTGACATAATAGTTCCTGGATACAGGATTTTGAGGAAAAGGTTTGGTTATTCAACTCAGAGTCCTGTATATGTTGCTTTGCAAAATATAAGTAATTTTCAAAACTACATTGATTTGAATTAAATAAGCTAACATGGCTCTGATTTTTCTCAAATTATTACTGTTTCACTTTCCTTGATTGTTGTTCTTTAACAAAGATGGGAGACATATAAATCTATATATAAAGTTTAATCTCTATTTATTTTCACTCATTACGAATTATTGACCTCATTTTCACATGCCTATAATTTCAAATTTAGCATTAATTCATGTTAAACTATATTTTATATCATTATAATATATATAATATTTTAGTATGGTATAAAATATAGAATATCTATAAGTAAATATATATATACCAAATTGCAGTTGTGGTCTGAGATTTCTTTTTTACCAATATGAGTACAACATCATTAAATAGTTGGTGACTACTGTCCTGAATATAAAGCATGTTGGGAAATAGGATTGAACCTCTAATAGAAGAAGAATTTTGTGGGAATGTTCAAGTAACATGTTTGGGTTGTTATATCCGTATCATACTTTTTCTGGAAGGGGAAGATGTAAAGGGCTTGAATCTGAAATTTGAAAGGAAACGGTACTCCCTTTCAATTGCATGTGATCTTCTGCTCGTTCTATAATGCTAACTTTCTCTTTTCCCATTAAGGAATTGCCAAAGAACAAGAAATGGCAATGTGGAGTATATAATATACAAGTAGGTATATTTTGAAGAAAACTTACCAAACTTAGCTCTGTAGTAGAGGGAACAAAGATCACCAGAACTAAGGTTTCACAAAAATCTGGATTTTCTTCCCTAATCTGAAAATGAAGATCAGAGGACATAATTAAATGGAAATGAAGATATGAGGTACTAAGAAAACTAAGGTGTTTTTAATATCATTGATTATTTTTACTTTCTAGGATTATGCATAAATTGCTTAGTGAAAAAGGGTTGCCATGTGCATAAATTACACAAAGGAAAAGCATATTCTAACAGCTTTTATGTAAGTTGCCAGTTTTTGTTGGATTTTGAAAACCCCTCTAATTTTTGAAATTTTTTTTCAAATAATCTTAATAAAAATGAAATTAAAATCATAGAAAACTCCTCCAATTTTTAAAATATTTTTTCAAATAATCTTAATCAAAATGAAATTAAAATCATACTTTCAAAATAAAAAGTTCTTCTGTTTAATTTATACTTAATTGAAAATATATCATTGCAATGTGTATTATGTTAAGATAATATTGCTGCTGTTTATTTGCCAGCTAAGTTTCAGTGAAATAAATCATAGTTGTAGATTGTAAAATTTATAAATGTTCCCTTACGGGCTCTAAAATTAGTGAATGAAAGCAATTGTTGACTGGCAAAAGTATTTTACACAATCACTTAGACCATTTGATTTTTATTATAAAGAGTTTACTTAAAGTCTTTGGATTTCTTAACTGAGTCTTAATTATAGATCTGAATCCTTCAACCTAGAGTTATTGTGAGACTTACATACCATGTCCAAGGCGTGACTCAGTTTGCCTTGACAGCCAGTCAAGTGATTTTTCCATACCAGTCCTTTTTCTTAAAAAAATTGAACTTTGTTTTTCATAAATTTATTTTTATTTTAAAGATCTAACATTGTCCTACATATTTTTAATTTAATTTATAATAAATACTAATCTGCATTGTATATGTTGGTGTCCCAGCATTTCCAGATGATCAACAAGACTAGAGTTAGGGGCCTCAATATTTCTAGTATAACTAATTCCAGAAAGCCTTTGATATAGTGGAGATGTGTGGCCACAGACATCCTTGGAAGATTCTAGCTTTAAGCTGGATTAATCCTTTTTAATTTTCTTCCTTCTGACTCCTGCTTCTTTTTTGGGTGATATATATGAATTTTATCTCAACTCTTTCATCTCAACTTTTTTTTGGACAAGAGTAATTGCATTTTCTTCTCCAATTTTATCTTTGAATCACTAACCATCCCTGTGCTTCTTTGAGACTGTTGTATACCCCAGAAAAGCCATGTTCTTTAATCCTGATTCAATATCATTGGGTGGGATTTTTTTATTAAGTTGCTTCCATGGAGATGTTACTCATTGAATTGTGGGTGGAACCTTTTGATGAGGTCATATCCATGAAGATGTAGCTCTACCCATTCAAAGTGGTTCACTCATTGCAGTTCTTTAAAAAGAAAGCTCATAAGTGACACAGACATATTTGGAAATGCAGAAAGAAAACACTCCCAGAGAAGCTGTTTGAAACCAGAAGCCAAAGAACCAGCGGATGCAAGCCATGTGCCTTCCCAGATTGACCCTTCTTGAGTCAAAGCATGTTTCTCTGGATACCTTTGTTTGGATATTTTTATGACCTTAAAACTGTGAACTTTTGTAACTTAATAAATCCCCTTTATAAAAGCTAACCCATTTCTGGCATATTGATTTTCTGGCAGCCTTAATAAACTAAAACAATCCCCAAAGCAACTAAGGCTTTTAGTTTATTAGAAAGTCACATAAGAGGATGTATGAGAAAGAAAGTCACAAATACATTTTTTTAATGAATCCCTTTTACATTTATTACTCTCCACTTCATTCTACCCTTGTTCTTGACTTCATCTCAACCTCTTCTGCTCTTTAAAATATGTATATTTTATGTATGCAGCTATGGTAGTTAGGTTCAGGTATCAACTTGGCCAGGAGAAGGTGCCTAGTTTTGTTGCCGTGGACATGAGCCAATGGCATGTGAACCTCATCTGTGGCTGATCACATCTGCACTTGGCTAGGAGGTGTGCCTGCTGCAATGAATGATGTTTGGTTTAATTGGCTCATGCTTAAATGAGAGAGCTCAATGTAGCACAGCCCAAGCAGCTCAGCATACCTCATCTCAGCAGTCCCAGTTCTGCCGAGGCCTTTGGAGATGCAGAAAGGAATCACTCCGGGGAAAGTTGTTGGAACCCAGAGGGCTGGAAAGAAGGCCAGCAGAGAACGCCCTGTGTGTTCCCGTGTAAGAAAGAACTTCAGTTGAAAGTTAGCTGCCTTTCCTCTAAAGAATGATACGTTTTTAACTAAATACATTCCTTTTTATTAAAAGCCAATCCATCTCTGGTGTGTTGCATTCTGGCAGCTTTGGTAGACTAGAACAGCGGCCTATAATTGGGTATTATTTGAAAATGCTCTCTAACAATTTGTCTTTTTGCCAATTTTTAAAAAATTTTTTATTGCTTTGCATGGACAGGCACCGGAAATCGAATGTGGGTCTCCGGCAACCATCGCGGCCCACCTACAATTTGTCTTTTAGTAGGAATGTTTAATCTATTTACATTCAATACTATTGTTGATATGGTTGTTCTACCATATTTCACTTTGTCTTCTTTTTTATACTATTTATTGTTTGTACATTTGTTTCCTTTTCCTGCCAAGAACAGTGCATGGCACATGGTTCGTATCCAACCCTTCTTCAATCCCCATTTTCAAACAACCACTAATTCCTTTAAAACACTCTAAATTTAGGCCACCTCTGTCAATGCTCATTACCAATTACTTTGTTTAAATGATTTTCAGTTTATGCTTCATTTACAATAGTAGATTTAATTCCCTGCACCCAGTTTTACCTGACTTCTTCTTATTGAAAGCAAAATCATTCTAAAATGCCAGTTTTGACATGTCACCTTCCTACGTAAGCATTTAATGACTAAACATTGCCACACCAGTAGTGAATTGCTTAAATAAATACACTCATCTTCTTCTCACCAGCTCTCCACATCCTATGTAATAGATATACTGAACTGCATGATGTTCTTCCAACACACCATGCTATTTCTATGATTTGAGCCTGTAAATACCCTCATTTTCTTTTATGGTAAAAAGACTGCATGTAACCTTTTCTGATTCAGCTCCCCAAACAGAGCTAATCATTCCTTCCTCTCTTTCTAAGCCCTTCTCCTCTATAGATACCTATTTTAATGTGCCAAGTTGAAGCACAATGATTTCTCTCTTCCTTTTGCTAGCCAATAGAGTTCTCAGAGCTTGGAAATGAATACTATATGTGAAACACCTGAAATATAGTAAGAGTTATGTAGTTGTTATTTTGGTGTTATTTAAAATCTGTAAGAAAATCACAGAGCCTTGCAGACCAGAGAGGCTTATTATATAAGTTGAATAAATGTTTCAATACATGCAGGAATCGGTATAGGAAATAATGAAATGTGGATGAATAAGGTAAAAAAGCCCTTAAAAATAAACTGAAGTAGATGGTAACAAATATTTCACTTCATCTTTTGATATCTCAAAGGTGTGTCAAAAACTCAGCTAAATTTGGTTAAGTATCAAAGAGTTTTATTTTAATCAATTCGTGAATTAGGGAGATTCCAATCACTATTGAGTAAAGAGGAATTATGCCAAGAGATGAGAGCAACAGGCTTTGATAGACAGAAAAGGGAGTACATTGGATAGAAATCTTCATTGGTTAATGCAAGGCACATTTCCTAACGTGATTATACAGGTGATTGCTTAGCACTGGGGAAGTTACCAGGTGAAAGAATGGCTGATTGGCTGATTTAAATTCTGTTACCTGGACAAAAAGACACTTACAGGGAACAGAAACTTATTTTGGTTTTGCTGACATGGGACTTAGTATGAGTGCCTCCATGTAGGACACACTAAATTTAATTAATCAGGTGATAAGAATGCCAGCATGCACTCATGAAAATGTTTATTTTATTAGTTTATAATGAGAATGTCTCTCCTTTAACCAATATCTAGAAAAAGGAAGAATAGAGCTGAGAATAGCTTTAAGGAAATCAATGGTAGTTATATTAACCCAATGCTGAAGGCTTATTGAGAAAAGATGACAGTTAAATATTTAAAAAATAAAATAAGCTTCACTCAGCTGAGAATCCTTGAGTTAAGAAATGTTTTTAAAGAAAATAGATTACAATTTTTTCAAGTTAATATCACATTCTTTTAATTCATACACATATATACAAATACAGTCAAAAGTAGTTTCCCTCAGTATATAATTATTTGAATATTTTTTGCTTAATTCCATTTTTGTTGTGAACACATTTGTAAATAGGGCCCTTTGAAGGTGTTCTATCAGTTAAGGTGTAGGCCCATTTGTGAATAGGATCCTCTAAGATACTATTTAGGAATAGCCAAAGGTCTTTAATCCATATCACTGGAAACAAGGGAAGCCAGAAGTCAGAGAAAGTCACAGGAGTCCATGTGACAGAGGCAAAGATGCAAGCCAAAGGAATCTCAAGGATTGGCTAAGCTAGCACCAGAATATGACAGATTTTAAGAAGAAAGCATAGCCTGTTAAGTCTCTGATATTGAACTTTAGTCTCTAAAACCCCAAGCCAATGAATTCTTGTTTAATCCAACCCATTGTGTGGTATTTATAATAGCAGCCCTGGAAGACTAAGAGAAGTAATAAACCTGTCTTTGACAGATCAGAATTTTTTTTTATAAATACGAGCATTTGTCATTTACTTGACTTCACATACACTGGTCTTTTCCTATAGTGGATGTAGTCTGTGTGTCTATGTTTAGAAATTTTAATGTAGACCAATGATATCTAAAACCTCCTTCTCATCTTTAACTTCAATAATTTAATTTTTCTAGCAAGGATGGGTACCTTCCTATTTCCCAGGTATTTCAGAGGAATCATATCTTTTTAATCCAGAATCAAAAATGAAGATGTTATAAAGGAAAAAGATGGTGCTGAAGTAGAAGCCTTCACTAAGGGAAAAATGAAAGGAACAGGAACGTGGAGACTTCCCCAAAATGTATTCAAATCCCACCTCCAATCTCTGCCATTCACTATATGTGCTAAAAAGGAAAACTGACAAAAAAAAACTCCTCTGAGCCTTAGTTTTCTTATCTTGAAGGTGCTGATAATATATAAACTTGTCAAGATTATGTATTATATCATGGGACAGCCAAGTCTAGTGGATTAGCACTTCCCTGAGAGCAGAGATCATGGTTCTCTCACTCATTGATTGAAATCAACACTGAGCACATCAATAAATGTGTTCAATAAATATTTATTTAATAAATCAATACATTTGGAAAATTGTAGTGAAGAATGGTATGTAAAGTAAGTGGTACATTAGTAAACACTCAATGTTAGGACAAGTTTCCCTCATAATTTGAGTTGTTCCATCATGTTTTTCACTTACCATTTTGTTGAAGATGATATTTTGCTGACATTATTAATATTATTGGTCATTAGTAACTGTATTAATGTATAAACATTCTATATTTATTATATATTTTCTATTTATTTTAAAACAGCCTATCATTAGATGTTAATATAAGATTCAGTAGAAAAATAAAAGGCATTAACGACCGAAGAGATTTTCTTGACTTTTCTTCAAGATAATTGTGCAGTGGTTCACCATAAATCTGCGTTTATTATCTTTCTATGTTGGCAGCCCAGGGGATGCTTACAAGTCTCCAGGCAGATTATGGCTTTATGTAAACGACGACAAGAAAATTAAAACTGTGAGAGCTTTCCCATCCCATGAGCGGCTCTGTTTAAAGGAAAAATAAATGGCTTTACTCACTTGCATGTCACAGAGAAACAGGTTTAAATCGCTTGAGCTGTGCAATGTTGGACATGCTTAGAAATTCAACAAAGCATAGAGGACAAAAGCTTTGAGTAGTAAGTAGCAGCATCTAATTAACACAGCTTTCCTTTTAAATTGTCTAAATGCTTCATTTACCTTTCAGTGTATTTCAGATCACTCAAAAAGTTCAAAAACAGATGACAGCTGGCTTTGGAAACAATCCATAAGAATTAGTTTTACTTTCAGATCCTTTGGTGAACATAGTTTTACACCCTGTTGATATTTTTCTTTTCAAACGTGTAGTTTACTTAAATTTGGAGAAAATGAACTTAAATCATAATACACCAGGAAAGAAAATGATTAAAAATTTATCTAACCCAATCTCCAACAGATACTTGAGTGGAATTCACAATAATAACTATGAGAAATTTATCCCATGCTTGCATACTCCTGGTGAGGGCAAATTCACTATCTCTCAAAGAAATCCATCCTATCATTGTTCACTCATTTTTTTTTTGAAGCAGTTCTATTGAGATATATTCATATACCATACAATCCATCCAACATGCAACCAGTGGTTTTTAACACAACGGCAGAGTAAAAATGCATTCATCATGACAATTTTAGAGCATTTTCATTACTCCAAAAAGAAAAATGCCACACACCTTAGCAGTCACTTCTCAATCCCTCTGTCTTTCACTAGCCCTACAAACAACTCATCTAATTCTGTCTCTAGAGATTTATTTTTATTACATTTTATACAAATGGAATCATACATTATGTAGCAATTTGTGTCTGGTTTCTTTCACTTAGCATGTTGTTGTGTGTGTGTTTTTTGTTTTTTGTATGCTGTATTGCAGGGTCACATTTCATTATTTTTCCATGTGAGTATCCTGTTATTGCAGCACCATTTGTTGAATTTTTGTTTGTCTGCTTTGCTTGTTTGTTTTTTCAGAAGTGCATGGACCTAGAATCGAACCTAGGTCTCCCTCATGGAAGGCGAGAATTCTACCACTGAACTACCCTTGCCCTCTGCCCAACATATCATTTTTAAATGATTATTATTTTTAATTAGAGAAGTTGTAGGTTTACAGAAAATTCACTGCAAAATACAACATTCCCTATTATTGACACTTTGTGTTAGTGTGGTATTTTTGTTACAATTGATGAGGAATACCAAACTATTATTGTTAACTATAGTCTATAGTTTATATTAGGTGTACTTTCCCATTTACAACCATATTATTAAGACCTTGCAATAGTGTTGTGCATTTGTGATAATTCATGAAAGAACACCCTTATATTTGCACTATTACCCACAGTCCATCGTCTATCCATAGGATTCACTGTGTCATATAGTTACATGTTTTGTCTTGTAGTATTCCTTATAGTAACATACACAGCCCTAAAATATCCTCTTTTAATCACCTCTATCAGAATGTTAAATAACAATAGTGACAGTGGACATTCTTGTCTTTTTCCAGATCTTAGAAAGAATGCTTTCAGTCTTTCACAATTGAATGCAATATTCGCTGTGTGTTTTTCATATATGCCCTTTATTACATTGAGGAATTTTCCTTCTATTTCTATCCTTCAAAGTGTTTTTATCATGAAATGATGCTTGCTTTTGTTAAATTCTTTTTCTGCTTCAATCGAGATGACAATATGGTTTTTCCCTTTATTTTTGTTAGTGTGTATTATATTAATTGATTTAATTGCATTGACCCATCCTTGCATACTTTAGATAAAATCCACTTGATCATGGTGTATAATTCTTTTAATGTATTGTTGGACTCAATTCACAAGTATTTTCTTGAAGATGTTTGCATCTCTGTTCATTAGAGAAATTGGTCCCTAGTTTTCCATTCCTGTTGTACCTTTATGTGGATTTGTTATTAGGGCGATACTGGCTTCTTAGAGCAAGTTAGGTAGTGATCCTCCTCTCCAATTTTTTGGAAGAGTTTGAGGAGGACTGGTATTAATTCTTCTTAGAATAATTGGCAGAATGTACCTGAAAGCCATCTGGTTCTGTGCTATTGTTAGTTAGAAGGATTTTAATGATTGAATAAATCTCTGTACTAGTAATTGGTTTGTTGATGTCTTCTACTTCTTCTGAATCAGGATAGGTTGATCATGCATTTCCAGAAATTTGTTCATTGCATCTAAGTTGTCCAATTTTTGACATACAGTTGTTCATTGTATCCTATTATGATCCTTTTAATTTCAGTGGGGTCAGCAGTAATGTCCTCCCTCTCATTTTTTATTTTATTTTAATTTTTGCATCTTCTCTTCTTTTTTGTTTGTCACTCTTGCTAAGGGTTTGTTAATTTTATTGATTTTCTTGAAGAGCCATATTTTAGTTTATTTTCTCTATTGTATTACTTTATTATTGTCGATTCATTTATTTCTTCTCTAATCTTTTATTTCTCTCCTACTTTCTTTGGGTTTAATTGGTTGTTCTTTATCTTATTCCTCCAGATATGTAGTTAGGTCTTCAATTTTACTCTTCTTTTTTTTAATGTAGCCATTTAGAGCTATAAATTTTCCTCTCAGTACTGCCTTCATGATATGTTGTGTTCTTGTTTTCATTCATTTCAAAATATTTACTGACTTCACTTTCAATTTCTTCTTTGCCCACTGATTGTTTAAGTATATGTTATTTAACTTCCATATATTTATGATTTTTTCAGTTTCCTGCCTGTTATTGATTTCCAGCTTTATTCCATTACGGTCAGAGAGGATGCTTTGCATACTTCTGTTCAATCTAAATTTATTGAGACTTGTTTTGTGACCCAATATGTGATCTGCCCTGGAGAATGATCATGTGCACTTCAGAAGAATGGGTAACTTCTTGCTTTGGGGTACAATGTTCTCTCTATGTCTGTTAAGTCTAGTTCATTTATTATATTGCTCAAGTTCTCAGTTTCCTTATTGATGTTCTGTTTATCCTATCTATTAACAAGAATGGTGTACTAAAGACTACAATTATTATTGTAGAGAGATCTATTTCTCCCTTCAGTTTTGCTAGTATTTGTCTCGTGAATTTTGGGGACCAAAGTTCGGTACCTAAATATTTGTAATTTTCATTTCATCTGGTGTATTGCCCTTCTTGTTCATATATACCATCCTTATTAGACTCTTTTAACAATTTTGCAGTTAAGGTCTATTTTGACTCATTTTGGTACAGCTACCCTGGCATTTTTTGGTTACTGTTGGTGTGGAATTTCATTTTTCAGCCTTTCACTTTCAACCTATTTATGCCTTTGAGTCTAAGCTGAGTCTCTTGTAATCAGAATTTGGTTGGATCATACTTGTTTTATACCTTCTGCCAATCTGTGGTTTTATTGGGGAGTTGAATCAATTAACATTCTGTTATTACTGTAATATCAGTACTTATTTCAACATTTTCATCCTTTGGTTTTTATATGTCATATCTTATTTTTGTCTCATTTTTACTCTTTTAGCTAGCCTTAATGTTAATGTTTATTTCTACAGTCTACCACAAGCCTCTTTCTATTGTCTTTTCCTTTCAGCCTGCAGAATTCACTTTATTTTTTTTTGTAGTGCAAGTCTCTTATTAATGAACTCTTTCAGTTTCTATTTATCTGTGAATATTTTAAACTCTGCCTCACTTTTGAAGGACAGTGTTGCTGGACATAGAATTCTTGGCTGAGAGTTTTTCTCTCTCAGTACCTTAAATATATCATACCTCTGAGTCTTGCCTCCATGGTTTCTGAGAAATTGACACAAAGAATGTAATGAGTTCATTTTTTCCAGCTGCTTTCAGGATTCTCTTTTTATCTTAAGCATTTGGTACTCTTATTAGTATCATCTTAGAGTAAGTCTATTAGAATTTATTCTATTGAAGTAAATTGTGATTCCTGGATGTGTATAAGTAATGTTTTTCATAACAGTTGGGAAATATTTGGCCATTTACCCAAATATTCTTTCTGCCCCTTTTCCTTTTTCTTCTCCTTTTGGGACACCCATGATATCTATGTATGTGAACTTCATGCTTTCATTCAAATCCCTAAGACCCTCATCAATTTTTCTATTCTTTTTATCTATTTCTTTGCCCATTGAGTATGGCAAATCAGGCCACTGATGCTTTCTCCTACATGTCCAAATCTCCTGTTGTATGCCCCGATGTATTTTTAATCTCCCAGTATTGTGCCTTTCCTTTCCATAATTTCTGCTATGTGTATTTTTAAACTTCCCAATTCTTCTTTATACTCACCTAGGGACGTCTTAATATCAGTTAGCCTGTTATCCATATTTTCCTCCACCTTTTAAAATTGATTTAGGAGATTTGCTTGAAAATCATGAACTAGTGGTCCCAAATTCTGAGTCTTCTCTGGAGCCTTAATTTATCCTTTTGACTAAATCCTATCTTTCTGCTTTTAATGTGACTTGTAACATTTTGCTGATGTCTAGGCATCTGATTTTCTTAATGACTTGACTCGGGAAGTCACTTTTTCACTCTTTCCTAGGATTTTATTATGAGCTGGCTTTGTATTAAGGGTCTTTGACACTTGTGCAACTTATTCTAGGCCATTAGAATTTTTCATGTTTTAATGGATCAGATTTTCCAGCTCTTCTTCATCTGATTCTTGCCTTGGCTATGTGGTAAAATTTTTCAGATTACACTATTTGTGCAATTATTTCACCTCCAGGAGAAAGCTTCCTTTCCTTTATTCCTTCTCTGAGAATCTTGATCTGTTCTATTTGTTTTTGCTTTGCCTTTATAGTGTTTGTTTTTTTAACACTCTTTTCATTCCCTCCAGCAGCTTTTGCCTGGAAGGAAAATTCTGGAAGGTGGGTGATCCCAGAGAGGATTTTCACAAGACAGTTATTTCCCAGCTTAAACAGGGCCAGGAACCCATGAGGGGAGCACAGACCAGGCCCACAAGAGCACTGTGTGAGGGTCAGGAAAGATGCCAGAAGCCCTTTAGACATGTTCTGAAGCTGTGGTTCCTGACATGCCCAGCAGATAGTACCCTTCAGCCCACTGCCCTCCCCCTCGGCCTTAACGAGGCTCTGTGTCTCTAACTCTCCACCACCTTCACCCCTGCCAGGGTTGGGGTTAAAACGATTGCTAGGGCCATCCCTATCCGGGGTGGGCTGAAAAAAGTAGCTCAGATCCAGGGCCCAGAAATCCAATTTCTATGATCAAAAGCTGTGAGCAGTGCTTGGCCATGAACCCTACTCTTCCCACTCTGCTGGAAGAGGGCTCCATTTCCTTCTTTATTTACAGCAGCCAGCCGGGGACCAGACTTGGAGGTGGATGGGCATCAGGGGCTGTCAGGGAATGAATGAACTACTCACAGTCTTTTTTTTTTTTTACTCACAGTTCTTTATAGCAGTATCTCAGCTTCTTCCTCCCACTTTTCCCTGAATGATGTAGCGTTCCTCTGAACTCCAGAGGCCCAGAACAATTGTTTCAGACAGTCCCTCCTTATCTCCTAGCTGTTTGGAGGAAGAGTGAATTCTGGGGGCTCCTTACTCTGTCATATTACCCAGAAATTCCACCTGGACTCTCATTTCAAACAAATAATACTTGTATCAAATGCTTAATTGTCAATAATATGACTAAATTATCCCATATGTAGAACAAATATAGTTTTTTTCTGTGTTCCAGTGACACATTAGTTTCACAAAGCAGTGACATCATTTTAATTTAAATTATTTCTCCAATTATTTCCACCTCATGTCAAATTATATATGTTTATAAATATTATACTCTAATACTGTCTAAAGTGCACAGAAGAGTATGAGTAACAAAAACAGTATCTATGTATGATGAATTTCTACAATCAATTAGTGCATTTAAAAAAGAAAGGTGGCTAGTTTAATTTAACTTTCCAATTTTACAAATAAAGAAACTGATGTAAAGAGAGAAGAAATAATTTTCTCTTGGTTATCATAAATAGAAAGTGAGAATATGAGATCCAAACCCTGTAAAAAATAAAACATAGAAAATAATCCTTAAAAATCAAATGAGTAAGAACAAATACAAAAAAAATAAATGAATACTAAACCTTTGCTAAGCATTATCAAATTGTGAAGCTTGTGCTATTAAGATTTTAGAAAAGGCCATTTAATAGCTGATACCAAAATTCAATATTAAATAGCTTTCACTTCTCAAATAAAAGAATGTAAGCCCATCTCCTTTTCCATTTCCCTTGTTTCCTCTTTCACTCCTTCTCTCTCTCTCTTTCACTTCTCTCTCTCTCCTTCTTTCCTTCATTCTCTCTTTCGTTCTTTCTTGGGCATCTCTGATGCTTTAGGGAGAGCTGCTAATACATAACAATTCACACTGGTGATACTGCTTCTATTTCACAGGCATTTCAACTGTTGCATCATATACCTATCTGGATTGTTGGCAGCTGTTGCTTTCCTCATTGTTTTAATATACCAACACACTGGGTCTCTGGTGCTCTTGTTCAACCATGCACACAATTACAATGACAATGGCCTTCGAGGATATTGATTCACCTAGAAATGTCTTATTCTGTGAAAAAAAACAATGTTTTATCAACTCGCATTTATATGTACTCAACATGATTTTTTATTTTCAGATTTTAATGCTACTTGAGTTATGGTTTTTTTTTTTTCTGTGAATACTTTGTTCGCCTTCAACTTACGTGTTTCTGGTAATAGAGATTCTACTCTTTTGGTTGGAGTGAACTCTTTCTAAGATGCATGCTTGTTTATTTTGCAATTGGAAAGAGATGAATGCTTATGGACTAATATATTTTTGGGATACACCTGAAATGCATCTTGTCAAGAAAAGTCTGCCAAAGTTAACATGGAATTATGTAGTTTGTTGTATATATTCTTCACGCTATCTCTTTTTTGAATTACACTCAATACTCAGGAAGTGGAAGCAATCATATAATTCTGTCTCTCAAGTATTTTTATTAATTGAATAAAAATATTATTTTTTAATAAACAGGAGTGTCCAAATTTGCCTAGATTTAGTTGATTTTCTGAAGGAAAACAAATGACTTTCAAGCTGTTTTAAGAGACACATATGACATTTTCTCTTGATCCCATAATGGAGCTATTGATGTAAGCTGTGAAATGGGTAACTTTCAGATTTTTCTTGGTTTAGAATAATCAGTAAAAACACATTTACAAATAAGTAAGGTTTTTAATATTGTACTTAACATATTGTAGGGATAAATATTTGGGATACAACTAAGAAGCCACATTTAACAATAAAGCAAATAAAGTAAATATCAATTTATATTTTCTATGAAAAATTCAATATTCTTAGAAACTTCTTACTTTATGACCATCATATTGATTAGGGAAAAAAAAATAAAGCTAACTCTCAATATAAGAGTTCAGAGGTTGTTTCTTTTGAGGTTCATTTTATGGGAGGAAAAAATCAATCAAGAGATAGTTTCTAACATATCAAAATTTCAAATACTTTTCCAATGTAAGGAAACCCACTAAGAAAAGCAATAAAAATAATAGGTAGTGGTACTGTGGTATCAATTCAGTGAAAAGACTGAAGGTAGAGAAAATCAGGGAATGAAGAAAATGTACTAAAATTGAAGACATACTGAAAACAATTTAGAGACAGTACTGTTTTTTTTTTTTTTCTAAGTGTCTGTTTTAGTTCCTTAGACGGCTTAAGTAAATGAATGAAAGTAAATGAAATGGATCCAGTTAAACAATAGGAATTTATTCATTCGCAATTTTGAGACTAAAAGAAAGAACAACTTAAGACGTCATCAGGCAATGTTTTCTCCCCAAAGACTGTGGCATTCTGGAACTGGCTGCTGGAGATAATTGTTCTGGCAATGCACATGCCTGTGTCTCCTGGTTTCTCTCTTCTCCTCTGGGCTCTATTGGATTTCAGCTTCTGGCTGCTCCCTCTGTGACTTTCTCTTTCTGTCTCTGAATGTCATTCTTTTATAAAGGACTCCAGTAGTAGGATTAAGACCCATCCTGACTGAGGTGGGACACACCTCAACTGAACTAACTTCATCATAAGGTCCTACTTATAATGGGTTCACACCCACAGGAGTAGATTACATTTAAGAACATGTCTTTCTGGGGTGCGTACGGCTTCAAACCACCACACCATCTATGTAGCCAAGCTGAAGATAGTTCCTATACTTTAACAGGAAATGAATTTGCCTGTCTGAAATGTATTTCCATCTTCCCCCTCCATATAGACTAACACTCCTCACACAGTTAAGAGTAGTAGTCGAGTGGTAGTCAAATTGGTAGACTCATCCCTCAGAATAAAATTAAAATTATTTTGTCATCATGTTGAAAGATATTTTGATGACAAGTTTATTTGAAACACAAAGTAAGATTAGAGCTCAAAATAACTCTGTTCTTATATGTTGTGACTGATCCTCTTAATAAAGTGCACTTCAAATTTGATTTGCACAGATTTTTAAAGGCTCCTGTTTTCTTAAATGTTCTGTTTCCAAAGGACAATGAATTTAAAAGATTGACTGGAACACTCAATAATCTAGGCTTTTGTGCAGGCCTATTCAAAATGACAGCATGTATTTTTAAATGTTGTATGTGTAGATTTGGAAGAAAACAACTTTGAAGTTACCTTGGTTCAGATTCACCACAATACATGAATTCATGTAAATACATTCAAAGTTAGCATCCTGTATGCACTGCAGCATCTTCAACTATTAAAGATACATTTTAACATCCCGCATTTTCTAATAACATAAAGAGGTGCATGTCTATATTTTAGAAAGATTTTTTAATGAAGGATGAAATCAGAGTAATGTCTACATAATAATCAGTTAATTAGAAAGGTAGAGTTTGAATTCCTGAGCAACCCCAAAATTTAACTTACACTTAAGCAAAAAATGAAAACAATAAAAAAACAAGAGCTACACTGTTCATTTCCATGTATCTGAAAATCTGCATATTTGGGTAAAATATATCATCAGAATGTAAGTAACAATAGACATTGCTGCAAGAATTCATCTTTTTTTTCCTGAAAATCTGAAGCACACCTCTTTCAGGAAGAAGAAAAAATCTGGCAGTGGTTTTCTCCACCCCAACCCAAGTAAGCCACGTTTTTTCCTGACTGCTGGTAGCTACTGACTACCCAGGTGCTTCCTCCTTCGTTAGTGAGCTCTGCAGCTGGTGTGCTCACACCCCATTTAACACAACTCACAGATTCTTTTTTGCTTTTGCCTTTGTCTTGTTTTCTTTAAACTTTAGTATTTTGAAAAAAAATTCAAACTTCATAGGAAAGTTATGAAAATAATACAGATCACTTTCAGATTCTTGAGCTCCTCTATTACCTACTTAACTATCCTGGATGTTTATCATCCCCCACAGCTGTTCCAAAGTTTCATTTTGAAATATGCTACTTTCTGATCATCACCTCCATTCCTCCTCTCACTGCACTAGTATTCCATTCCAACAACTATTTCACATCGTCAAGGTCTCCAATTTATAAATGTGATCCTTTTCTCATTAGATATTACACTCTCATATCCTCAGTTTCCTCTGAGTTCAGCCTAACTGGCATGGGCCTGTATTATGGTCACTCCTTTGCAAACACTTATATCTCTTTATTTCTCCTTACTTTTCTTTATCACCTGGCAACATTCCAACCCTTCTTAAATCTAAGTATCTCATTTTTTGTGTAGCAGAACGTTGCTACAGAAACATATATGTGAAATTTACTGAAGTCACTTCTGTTTTATGACCACATATTCCAAATAACCTATGCTACCAGAAATATATACCTCTGTCCTTAAAACTGCATTAACTCTTGATTTATAAGTTCTATTTTATGCAGACTCCTTTATTTTTAAATTTCCTAACCAAATTTTCCTAAAAATCAGATTGTGACCTTTACTGTATTTCACGGGAAAAATATAAACATCAAGTGAGATCATCTTTTCTTCTTGTCATCAATTACAAAAAAAGTCATTGATATATGTACCATATACTTTTTCTTTCCTTAATGCAAGAAGTGTCTCTGCCTTCCACTTTTTTTTTTAGATCGCACAACTTCTTGAAAAAGCCAGCAGTCAATTATCTGTTTCATCTTTCCTAACCTCTCAATTTTGGATATAGATAGCAAATCTCTCATCAAAGTGCTATCTCATCTTTAATTCCAAGTATCACATTTTCATGGATTTTTCTCCTACACATTTTCCTGTCCTTAACAAGCCTCTAAATATTAGAATAACCAGAGATTCTAAACTTTTGTCTCCAAGCTGACACTTCTCCTGAGCTTCTGAAACATATACAATTACGTACCTGACATCTCTATTTTAATGCTTAATAAGTATCTCTAATTAAACATGATGGAAACAGAAGCCATAATCCATTCTCGTTAAAAGTATACCATCACCTAAGCTGTGACCAGCTCAGCAAATCATACAGGCATTTATCCAGGTCATTTATCCTTGATTTTTTCTACTTTTCTTCCCACCATGCCCAAATCATTGTATTTATAATTCCAAATTATACTCATTTTTAAAATCTTAGCTACCAATTATAGAGTCCAAGACATCATCCCTCTTTTAACTGTTTCTTTCTCTTGTTTAATCTCTGCTTCTGTATAAATGTAGCTCTCCAGGCTCTAAAAAATCTGTTGTATATGCATAACTCCTTATCAAGGACAGCTCTTCCTTTTATTGAATCATTGAATGATCATTATCCTCATTCCCTTGCCCTTATACCCCATTTTTCTTCCGGTAATGCCTTTTCCATTAATGATCTACCTATTGTTGTTACTCATTCCTTAAGTGAGATTCATAATATATCTCAATAGTTTATTTATCACATAATAGTTTATTATCACAAGCAATACAAACATTGCTTTAAGTAGCTCTAGATTTAACAGAGCTCATATAATGTCAAAGTGCATAATGAAATCAATGAATGTTGGTTCTAATTAAACCAATCACCAAGACCAGACATGAATATCTCCAGAGCTAAAGCTTATAGAAAAGACCTGAAGATTATGTACTTGTGCTGGCATCACATATTCTAAGCATGGAACTATACAAAATGTTATGTTATTTTGGTAGGATAATAAGATTATCAAATTCCACTATTTTGTTATTATGTCAAGCTTGGCTTGTCCAATATTCTACAGAACAAATGAGAACTTTCAAATGTTGATGAGTTTGAGTTACATAAAACTCATTAGCTTTCTTTTTTATCAAAGGCTTAGAGTTTTATATTGGAAAAATTAGAAAATGTAAAAAAATTGGACAAATATGTGTTTTACATAGATCAACTTTCATTAAACAACAAATATTAATAATAGAAGCATTCTATAGCCACACTTCTAGGTAAGATTTTCATAAAGTATGATCATTCCCATTTTAGAGAGGAAGAATTGAGACTTAGAGAGCTTATTTAAAGTGTTTAAATCAACAAAATTAGTGAGTGGTGGCCCATAATTCCAAAACGGTCATTCTGAGAGTCTAATCCCTATGTTTAGACTCTTGATCTCTACAATATTTTGCATCTGCTTAAAGGAAGTTGTTCCCTAGGAGGGAAATAAGGGCCTATTAAAGTTATACCTTGGGTGTCTCTTCCCAGTTTCCTTTGCACATGTAGTCTTGGTTATAAAAAGCCTGAATCGCAACTGCAGGAAAATGGGTAAAAAAGAATAGAAAAAGATTTCATCTTACTGTGACTACAGTCTAATCAAAATTTAAGGAAGCTTAGCAAGCTATTGTTGTCTCTGGATTGACTTTGATACCTACATGGCCCAATCTGGTCGGGTATTGAATGGCCAAAAGAGTTACTAGGCAGCAATGTCTCTCCATTTATTCTAATTTTCTTGTAGAGATTTCATTAATGTTTGCAATTTTCTTCATAAACTCATTTATTATTAGCTTCATAATTATTTAATGGCATTGCTTGTTTTGTTCTATTATGAATGAAATTATTGCTTCCATTTTTTTACTATTGCTTCTATATAAGAAAGCAATTTGGTGTATGTGTGTGCATTTTATCTTGTTAACAGCTGCTTTACAAAACTTTAACAATTCTAGGCAGTTTTTCATTGATTTCCACTGGCTTTCTATGGATCAAGTAACGCTGCCTGAAAATAATGATTGTTTCACTATTAATTTTACCCAGAATACAATAAACACACAGGTTTATTTTAGCTCCAAAAATTTGCTTCAAACTACAACTCATTTAGGCACATGTCAGTCTTATGTTGGCTTTGTCTTCTCTGTCCCAACTATATCTCTCTTATAAAAATCATTTTCTTCAATATTTCCTTTACCTCTCTTTTGTGGAAAATTTCATAATTTTATCCTCCACATATGGTGTTCTCTTTTCTTCAGTGTTAATTTTTCTCCACAATTTCTTCACTGTATTTTATATTCTTAGTGAATTTTGAGTTTTTATAATATTTTTCAGAATCCAAGCAGTTTTTCCACTTTAGAATTGTTCAATCCACTCCCTCTATGTTATTCCTTTTATCTTTTCATCCATCCTAACGAGAGCACCATACAGTACAGATTTCTACAATTTTCTCTTTCTGCTTTATTAAAATATATAAAGGAGATTTCGTATTTTCCATATCTTCATGTAATACTATAGCTTCATATACAGAATACTGTTTGTAACAGACTCCATGGTGGTTTCTTTTATTCAAAATAAGGAAGTTCTACTAGTAAAGGAGTTTGACAACATTTTAAGGAAAAAAAGAGGAACGGAGAGAGTAGATTATCTCTTGTCCAATATACTAGGTGACATCTGTCATTTGGGCAGAGACCACATTCATTTTGATCATTACTGTATATCTATTGCCTAGCAATGTGTATTTGATGAATGAATTATAAAATCCTCTTCTCAGATAGTTACCTGAGGAAGCAGTTGATATGTACAGCTTTCTGATCCAAATACATAATCCTTTTGCTTAGAAAATCAATACTTAAATATAAATGTTGATTTCCTGAACTATATGATTGAAGCATCATGGATCAGTAAGATGGTAGAAGTCTGGTTTCTTTAGCTTTGGAGTATATATAGAGAGGAATCGTACTCATTTGAGGGCATTGGCATTTAATGTTTTGTAAATTATTTTTGTTTCATTGAAAAATATATCAAAACTAACTCCTTATGTCTTTTTTTTTTTGCATAGGCAGTCACCGGGAAACAAACCCAGGTCTTCTGCCACTGAGCCACTGTCACATCACCCCTTATATATTTTTATTATTAAGTTGCCTTTGGAAGAGGATAGGGAATAAAAATAAACACCCTATTCACTGTTAAATAAAAAAAATAATCGCCACTAAAATGTATATAAATGTTCCCTTAGAATCATATACAATGCAATTTATGTTTAAACACATCCTTCAAAGTTAATTTGAGAATAGTGTGGGTAGTATATCATTTGACTGCTAATTTGAGCAAACCCTATTTATGCAGAATTTGTGATAATTTGAAAGGAATGCAGCATTATCTAGGAAAAATGATTTTGCCTTAAAATTGACAATATAAACATATTTAACCTATTTTGATGCATCCCTTTATATGTAAACAAAGATATTATCATTTCTAATTCCCCTCACCTGCCAAAAGCATGTCCCCAAACATTTAATTTAGGCAGCACTTGTTCATACTCAATTTCTTTTCTGGTCCGGACAGGAAGAAAGAGGTGGCAATTTCTTATGAGCTATTGCAAGATAGTAATATTTTAATAGTTCAGAAAAGTTTCATCTTAAGCCAGATATATAAACAGAAAAGAAATTATCAGAAATTTTGGATAGAAAGACACTCACAACATAATATAGCAAATAAAAGCAGCCTGTGAAATGTCCAGCTCTATTCAGAGGGTACTTGCACAATGAAATTGGGAATGCTGGTCAGAGGGGTCATGCTAAGATTGTGCTGCATTTTCAGTTTTAATTCTTCAGTTGGTGTCTAATAGAGAAACTTGACTAACCTTAACTCTTAACTGGCATCATCAAAATTACAAATGCATTTACTCATTGGTTCAGTAAATCTACTTCAGAGAATTTATCCTACAGATATTATTGCATACAATTAAAATGTATTTAAGTGTTATTAAATGAATCTGTTTTGTAATTAAAAAATGTTAATGCAAATGTTCATTAATACAAGACTGATTGAATAAACCATTAAACAGCCACACAATGAATCCTCTACAACTGCTGGAAAAATTAAAGAAAAATAAAGACTTCTCTATGTACTGAAATGGATGGATCTCCACCAACCAGATTGGCTGTATAAAATTGGTGAGTCAGATATGACAGGAACTTGGGCAATTTTATATTGCTTATATTGTTAAATCTAAAACAAGAAAAGGATGAAATTCAGTGTATACGTTATACTAACTTTTGTGTCATAAGTGAAAGAATTTTAAGATACATATGGTCAAATATCCTTGGGAAAAGAAAAAAAATAAAATCAGTTACTTCTATTAAAAATTTAATAAACTTACTCATAGAATAAATTATCCCCTTGTTCTAAGAGACAAGGGTGAGAATGAGGCCTTTTCAATCTTTGTGTTTTGTTGTTTAACTACATGAATATATTACTTATTTAAAAGAGAAACACTATTTTTATTTATACTATGTAAAATTAATTTTAACTAAGACCTTTAAATTCTTTTGTGGAATAATTTTTTTATATTAGTAAGGTAAAACCATAACTGTGGTATTGCTTGCCTCCAGCATGTCCCTTGTCTCGTCAAATATTCATTATTATAGTTTTTTTTAATTATGGAATGCCAGAACTTCTATATACCTTAATAAAAATTGCCTTCTCTTAAAATGATTTTGTGGTTTAAAATTATAAATATGCATGAAAACCTACAGTATTCATGCTTAAGGAATTAAAAATTCCACTATAGATTTCATGTTATTTTTCACAGCCTCATGAGTCTTTCTGGTGAAATGTTTAATACTATTTGTTTTCTTACTACATATGTAGATATCACAAGGGGGTAAGTGTTTATTAAGAGTAAAATCTGTCACATTTAATAAGCATCAGCTAAGACTGTGGGTTCGTGCTTTAGATGAAACATTAGCCAGCTACTTACTATAATTAGCATCATTAGGCCTTTTAAGCTGCTTGTCTCTATAAGAAGAAAAACATCTTCTTAACCCGTTTTGTAGGTGTTTAGACTGCCGACTGATTTGCAGCTGTGAAGGCATCATTTCTTATATTCATAAGTTTTTATGGTAAAAGAGGTTGGATGAGCTTTTCTACTAACATCCTTTTCCATTTGATCATATCATTCTATTCCTTGTGTACATGAAGAGTTTTGATTCATTCAGATGAAAATGCCTTACCTTAGGCCCTATACACATGTTTTGTGAGCCATTTGGTTGCCTAAATTTCATATCTGGAGAGGAAATAAGATCACACAGTATTAAGCTGTAGAACCTGGATCAAACCTAGGCATTTTGGCTCAGAGTCCATGTTCTCAATCATTAGGCTCTAAGGAAATTATTAAATAATTCATGGAGTATTCATTATACTGATTGAGTATAATGAATAAATGAATGAATTGTCAAATAAAGAAACAACTGTTTAAAAACTTTACACAACAGAAGGAGTTCAAAGTATAGCTTGATTTTTTTTTTTCTGAGCCATTGTTTCCCTGCTTTTACAAGACCAATTGGCTAGATGGTGAGTACAGATCCAGACTTGTTTCCTATTGCCAATCGCCCTATAGAGATTGTACAATTGATAAATTAATCCATTTCTTTATTTAAGAGTACCCACTATGGTTCAGAGGCCATGCAATGCTGAAAGAATAATAAACAAAGCAAAGCCTTTGCATTCAAGAATAAGTGCAAACAGAGATTTATGAATGAACAGGTTAAGGTTCTTATACCCAGGGAGCAATAAAAGGGATATCTAAAAGACCTGCAAAGTGTGCAGGGAAAGGGTAATTTCCCTGAAGAGTTCTTGACTGAATTCTGAAACATAAGTAGAACCAAAACATTAAAGAACAGAGGAAGCACTATGCAGGCAGTTAAGGTATCAAGTACAAGTGCCACAGGCAAAGGAAAGTGGGCTGCATTCAGGGAACTGCATTTAATTGAAAATAACTGAAGTGTGAAGCTTTAAGTGGGGTGATATGAGAAATTAGATTAGAAGGATCATTAGACTATATTTAGGAATTTAATTTAATCTGAGTACAAGGCTGAACTACTGAAGAATTGTTATCTGGAAAGTGATTCTCATTCATTCTTTCATTCAAAAATATTTATTGAGTGCCTGCCATAGTTCCAGGCACAGACTTGGATCTTGGGATAATTCAATTTACAGTTTAGAAAAGATTATTTTGGCTTTGAAACAACTGATTGGAGAGAGTAAAAAAGAACAACATCAGTTAGGAAGCTGATTCTTTAATATAAGAAGGAAAAGAATTCTGAACTAAGAGAGTAGTAATGTGGTATAGAGAATAGTGTAAAGATTTAAAGAACATTATTAAAAGATAATATTGTTGGTTCTATTTTGTAGGATCAACAAAAGGTAGTGATTGATTCAATGTGGGAAGAAAGGATGAGGAAATTCCAGGATAACATAAAAGCTCTTCTCTCCATACCCTCCTCATTGAACTTTTACTTCCTGACCTACCTGCATTATGGCAACATGACAGCATGAACAGAGAGACATAATAGTAATTGAAATGATGTAGAGAAACCAGATGGTTTTATAGGGAAGGTGACGGGTTGTGATTTGAACAAAACAATTTGAAGATGCATGTGGTATACTCCAAAAGGAAAAGTTCCAATAGGTAATGGTTTGTGGGTCTGGAACTCAGGAGGTCAAACTGGACTCTGTAAAGAGAAATTAGCCTGCATTCACCCTTTAGGCTTCATCAAAATGGTTAATCCCTTGGAGAGAGCAAAAGAGACATTCCTTGACCATACTTCCCCTGCTTGCCAAAAGCTATTTTTCTGTATTATATCATTTAATCATAAAATTATCTTTTTTATAACAAAACTACACAGATTTAAGGTTTGCAATTTGATGTTTTGACATATATATTCATAAAAATATCATCTCAGTCAATATAATGAACATATCTATCACCTCTAAAAGTCTCTTCCTGTCACTTCCTGCCCCTCCTACCGACAAGCAACACTTCTGCTTTCTGTCACTATAGATCTGTTTTATAAACATAGAATATACAAAGAATTAAACAGTATGCATTATCCATTATCTGAGGCTTCTTTTATTTAGTATTGTTTTTAGATTCATGCATGTTCTTTACTGCATCTACAGATAGTTCAAAACTTTTTTTCACTCCATAGTATTCTCTTGTGTGGATCTATGACAGTGTGTTTATCCATTCACTTGTTGGTGGACATTAGGTTTGTTTCCAGTTTTGAACTATTAAAAATAGAACTGCTCTGAAGAATTTTGAAAGCAGTTTAGTGTGGAAATATGCTTTCTTTTCTCTATGAGTGGAATGGCTAAATCATATAGCTGATAAATGTCCAACTTTTCAAGACATTTCCGAAGTAGTTGTACCATTTTATATTCACACCAGCAGTGTATAAGATTTCCAGTTGGTCCACATACTTGACAGCACTCAATAGGGTCAGTGGTGTTGATTTTAGCCATTCTAATAGTTGTATAGTGATATCTCATTTTGGTATTAATTTTTATTACCTGAATGACTACTTATTGAAGCATCTTTTCATGTGCATTTTATGCCATCTGTATATCATATTTGCTTAAATGTCTGTTCAAATCTTTTGTCTACTTTCAATTGTATTAGTTGTTTTCTCATTGTTAAGTTTTGAGAGTTATTCATAATTTTAAATATATTCAACATTGTACAGGAAGTTCTAGTCAATATAATCAGAGAAAAATAAAAGAAGTTAAAGTTATCTAGCTGTAACGGAAAAAGTGAATGTATCTTTATTTACAGAGAGCGTAATGGTCTATGCATAAAGTCTGACAGAAGGTACAAAAAATTCTACAAAACTAATGAGTGAGAACAGCAAGGTTGCAGGATATGAGATCAATATATAAAAAATGGAGTACATATTTATATAATAGTAATGAACAATCAGAACTTGAAATTAAAAATGCAATACCATTCATAAAACATAAAAATGTGTTGAAAATTTAGAGAAATCTGACAAAAGTTGTGCGAGGCCTATACACTGAAAGCTACAAATCATTGCTTAAAGAAATTAAAGAATTCCTAACTAACTACAGAGCTGTATCTTGTTTATGGGTCAGAAGACTCAATATTGTTAAGACACCCTTTCTCTCTAAATTGATGTATAGCTTCAACACAGTATTAATCCAAATCCCTGTAGGCTCTTTTTTTTTTTTTTTAAGAATTTGACATGCTGACTCTAAAACTTATATCTAAATGCAAAGGTCTTAGAAGAGCCCACACAACTATGAAAAAGAAAAGAAAATGGAGGGTTAACACTATCTGATTTTCAACTTCTGATAAATCTTCACTAATCGAATCTGTCTGGTATTGATATAAAAAAATAAAGCAGACAAGAAGGATAGAATGCAGAGTCCATAAGGAGTCCCACACATATGTGTTCAATGATTTTTGACAAAGATGCAAAGGCAATTCAGAGGAATAAAGCTAGTCTTTTCCATAAATGGTGCTGGGACAATTGGCTATCTACACTCAAAAAGTGAAATTAACCTGCATTATACCTTACCCAATATACAGAAAACAATTCAAAATTGTTTATAGATAAAATGAACAACTTCTGGAAGTCAGAACATTTTTGTTACCTTGGATTATGCAAAGATTTCTTAGATATAACACTACAGTAAAATTCATGAAAAGCAAATTGATGAATTGAATTTCATCAAAATTAAAAGTATCTTTTCCCCAAAACACTGTGAAGAGAATGAAATGACAAGCCACAGGCTTGAAGAAAATATTTGTACACCACAGATTTGAAATTCTGTTCTTATTTACTTATTTGTTGCTGCATTATAAGCTTCTTGAGAGCCAAATATATATATATATATATATATATATATATATATATATATATACATATTTTTGCATGGGCAGGCACTGGGAAACGAACTTATCTTTTTAACAACTAGAATAGTGACTGGCAAATAATAGCCCCTCATTAATATTTCTTGATGAAATAATGAATAAATGAACAAACAACAAATCAGAATATTGGTGGAAATTAAGGATGTGGAGGACATGGAACCCCTGAGGATCGGCGTAGCGTATAACTCCTCATACTTTAATATGGAATGGCACCATTTTAAAATATTGTTAAAGCAATGATTCTGATCCAGTAAGTTTTGGAAGAGAATTTGAAGTTATGAATTCCTAGCAAGCTCCAGGTGCCTACTTATGGTCCTAGGATCACTCTTTGAGTGGCATTGAATCTGATTCAATTTACACAAGAGAAGAGATTTAGTCAAGAGGAAAGACAAAGATGGATATAAACAAAGATTGAACTTAAGTGTGTGGAAATTGACAGTATTTATTTATGAAAGTATTGGCAGTTTTCAAAATGAAATTCCATGTGGGGTCACCTGTTTATTTGTGGGATGAGAAACTAGAAGAGTTTTCAAAGGAAGGGAAGACTAAAAAGAATGTCAGTATTTTTCCAAAGATAAAACAGGTAAAATAATTTCAACGGATCTTTGCAGACATTTATTAGCAGGGAGAGTAAGAATATATAGTCTATATTATGGACAGTCAATATTCAAACAAGCCCTTTTAAATATCATCCACAAACTTGTTGCTTATTTTCCCTCCTCATCTTTGCACAAACCAGATGAATGCAGAAACTGTGAAATGCAGATCACTTTAATAGACTGTTTGTTACTGACTCCAGGAGAGTTTCGATGAAGGGAGCATGAAGGGAGTGAAGGTTGGAAATTAATTGTTTAAATAAGATTTGGCGATTTGTTCTATATTTCAATATTGTACCATACCTAGCTTCCTTTTCTATAGGAAACTGAAACTTGATAACAATGAGAGCATATCTGATCCTCTGGCAAAAAAAGATATGGAAATTGTCATCAAGACAATTAAATTTTACATTAAAATTTATTGAATTTTATATAACCTGAGATATATTCTATTGAAAAGACAAAAACATTTCAGGATGGGACCCTCCTATTCATATAAACAACTCATTATATTGCTGACTAGCTTTACCAGGCAAATTTTCCTTATACTGAAATCAAATCTTGCCTCCATCCATTTGTTCCAGTTCATACTTGAAGTTATGTGGAACACAGATTCTAACACCTCTTCTAGGTTTGAAATATTTATATAATATACTTAAAAATAGAGATCATGCTGCCAACTCCTCTAAAGCAAATATTTTCAGAATCCAGAAATATTCTTCAATGACAAGAGTGCAAACACTTTATTATAGTGTTTGCACTAGCTCTGGACTTGTCCTCATTGTCTGAGTCACACTGAAAATTGTGCAAACAGCAAATACTCTTAGTACAGTGGTACATTAGAACAAAGGAATTTCATGACCTAAATATTATTTTTATGGTAGAACAGCCCAAGTGGTTTTGGTTTCCTAGGCTGCTGAGCAAATATCATGTACTGTTAGCTTAAAAAATGGGAATTTATTAGCTTACTGTTTTAAGGCTAAAAGAAAGTCCAAATCAAGGAGTCATCAAGGCAATGCCTTCTCCCCAAAATCTTTCATTCGGGGACTGGTGGCCAGCGGTCCTTAGTTGTCACATGGCAAGGCACATGGCAGTATCTCCTGGTCTCTCTTTTCCAGGTTCCATTGATTTCAGCTTCTGACTGCTTCCTCTGTGGCGTTTTCTTTATCTGAATTCCATTCCATTTATAAAGGACTCCAGTTATAGGAAGGAAACTCATCCTGATTGGGCAAAGCCACAACTTAACTGAAGTAGCATCATCAAAATGCTCTATGTATAATGGGTTTACACTCATGGAAATGAATTATATTTAAGAACATGTTTTTCTGAAGTACAGACAGCCTCTGGCTACCACACCAATTTTACAGTTGATTTTTACAGCAACAGCAGGCAACAAATAGAAATCTGTTTAATTCAGTAATATACATTTCTCATTCACTTAAATGATAATTGGATGCATATCTCCTCATGCATTCTGCTGTAATTTAGGCAATATATTGTTTGGGGGAAAGTACCAATATATCCACCGTGACTTGGAAGATATGTAACCTCCTTTAACTGCAATTTCCCCATTATGCAAATGAAGTGCATTTAATTCTACTGGCTTTGCTCCAAAAATATCAAATATGTGAAAGCACTTTATGAAAAAATGTCACAAGCACAGTAAAATATTTATGAATTTTATCAAATTTTAACAAATTAGACAAATTTGGATTTGAACTCTAGCTCTGCCATTTATTATGTCTGTGATGCTGCCATTTATTTTGTCTGTGACGTTGGGCAAGCTAATATCTAACCTTCAGTTAAAATGTGTATAAATGCATCATCAATAACTAACCTGTAAGTTTTGAGGAAGGACAAATGACATCTGTTCAAAGTGCTTAGTGTGGTCCATGGTAGACAGAAAGTATTTCCTAAGAAATACCCATGATTTTCTATGACTCATGAAGGACCTAATTACAAGAACAAATTTTATTTTATTTTATTGTATATCGTATATTGCATTATTTTATTATATATCCTGCTTGTCTTAAAAGGAAAGAAAAAGATATAATACATTTTAGAAATATTCTAATTTAAAATAAATTTTTTAAAAATTGACTTAAAGAATAGAGTTTGGTATTTGGTTATTAAGCAGATTAATTTGGTTATTAAGCTTATTTTCTTAAGGTACAAGATGCTACTATACACTTTGGTTAGAGATATGAATCCCAAATAATTCTCCCAAAACCTGATATTAAAACTCATCATTTACAATTTTTCATAGAATACTTGCTTTGTGCTTGGTATTGTGCTAGGTAATTTATATACCTTCATGTGACTCTTTGATATACCCTGTAAAAAATATTATATCTATTTTATAGAGAAAAAAACAGATATAGAGAGGTATAGCCAGACCATTTGAAAAATACGAGGAGAAAACCAAGCAATAAAATTAGGGCCATTAAAATATACTTCATTAAAAAAATAGGTATGTATTTTCTCTTCAATATCTAAAGTTCACAGGGGGATGATGAATCAGAACTTTGAGAAGAAAAAGAGCAATACCAATTTGATGTACTGAAACACAAATTTAATACACTTGTGGGATAAGGTAATAAAAAGTTTTTGGATGTGAGGAACAAAAAAAAAACACCAACAAGTAATAGCTAGTGGTTATATTGAATTTTGCTGTGGGAATCAGTGTCCAAAAGAAGTAAGCATGCTTGCAGTGACAACTTCCTACACCCAGACCTGTCAACATTTTTTTAACATGTTTCACAGTCTTTTTAAATTCAGCACAATAAAAGTATGTTATTCCATGAAGATAGTCTTTTATTTACTTATTTTTTCATTTAGGTGATTTCTAAGAGTTTAACTTAACCAAACGTTGACTTTTCAGCATGCATATAGAGTTTGTTTTATTTCTTTGTTGATTTTGATTTGTTTCTAGTTTTGTTAAAGTCATTGCATTTGCTATTTCTTTATGAATTTGGCAGATATAAAAAGAACAAGAGAAAATAAGAAGGCTTAGAACTAAATGAATCCTAGTGTTCTCCCCCAAAAAGATAAAGATTACTTAGTAATTAAAATTTATATTTCTGGATGAACTGGATTCAAATTAAAGAAGCAATCCCCTTTCAGTGAAGCATTATTTTATCACTTTAATCATATTTTCTAATCCATGGAACCTAAACCTAAAAGTTTAAATCTTCTCACTGGTACATTTTTGTGTCAGCATCCTCCAACGTTTACTTTATACTTCTGTACATTAATGGTATCTTCTCCAGGCTGCAAGTCATGTTCTCTTTGCTTTCTTTCATGGATGAAAAGTAATCACTTCAGTAGCATTAAGAAGCTCTTTTGGCAGGAAGCCAGATTCTATTCCAGTCTCCCATTTTACCACAAATCCAGAGAGATTTGGGTATTTGTGTATAATAAATTTTATTTTCTGATTCTGTTGAACTATTTCCAAATGTTCTATTCTTATTTAAGCCTCATCTTGCGCCTCTGTCATTTCATTTTTTCCTGATTTACTTGAATTTTTAATCATGCAACACTCACATAACATCATCAACAACAACATATTCAATTCTCCTCTATTGAGGCATTTGTGCACAAGTAGAACCTAGGAAAACAAAGATTTTTGATAAAATTTTCCTGTAAGACCATAGCACATTTTCTCTTGCTAGTTAAATGACTTGAATCTTTGCAATAACTTATATATAATAATTTGTATTCTTTAAAAAAACAGGAATGCCACCTATTTCTGTAAAGAAACCAGCTCTACTAATAAGGATGATTTTCTTTTGGGGCTTGTGCCTTGTGTAAACTATACTGAGAAAGAAATAGCAAAGCAAGATTGGCCTTAACTGTCAAAAACATAATAATCATAAGTTGCACAATTCTCTCTTGTAAAACATCAGATCACTTTAGAAGTAATTGATATAAAGTTTCTTAGCAGTGTCCTGTGTTACCAATGAATCTTAAATCAGGTTAAAATAGTTTCCCAGGACAAAAAATTAGATAGTGTTGACTCAGTGAATACTAAAGTCATAATTCATCAATGACTCCCTGATTGTTTTTGGATTGCTGAGGAATTAGAATTATATTATGTTATAGTATTTCTACCAAGGTGCTACTTATTTTCAAGGACTCTAAATTACTATATTTATGTATATATGTGTATATATGTACATGTGCATGTATATGTGTATGTAGAGAAAAGATAGGTAATACAAAGCACTATGTAATTGAGCAAAAAGCATGTGCATGTATGTATGCACAGCATGAAAGAGTTTGAAATGGGCAAAAATAGATTGGTAGTTGTCCTGTCAAATTTACCAATCTAGATTATTCCCACCTTTAATTATCTTTGAGCATTTAAAATGTCCCTAAGTTGTTGAAAACAGATAATGTGAGCAATTCTTGTCCATAGAAATTTGATTTCATTGTATCCAGCAGAATGCAATTGGTTCTTATTTTGCATCTATTTATAATTTGTCTTCAAAAGTGCTCATTTCTGTTACCTTGCTCTTCTCATTGAATTCTTTTCTGAACCAATTGTTATATATCACTTGTTCTCCCACTAGTTAATAAAGTAAACATGTGCTATCTGTTCAGTTTAAAAATGTATATATACATATATATGTTTATATTAATATATGGGAATTTATTCCCTATAATTGTGCATGAATAGGCAAATCTTTGCAGCAGCAATAAGGAAACCTAGGACTCAGATCTAGGTCTCCAATATTATTTTCAACAAAAGGGAACCAGGATTCATCAAAGAAAATGGCTGATTTCAGGTCTCGATAGCTAAGTACAAGATGAAACTGGGATATTTATTATAGAAAGATTAAAGAAATGCTCAAAAATGATGGGACATGTCACACAAACACTTGAAGCAACTTAACAGGACTCCTATGGCCAAATCTTGGCCATCAAATGAAACACCAAAATCGTTAATTAGAGTAATGAATTATAAACAGTTGAAAAATAGAATTCCATGGGCTTACATTGATGATGATGGATAGATAAAAGATAAATGATAATGACAGATAGATGGATAGAAAGATAGATAGATGATAGATACATAGATGCAAAGCATACATACGTACTTACATAATACAAGATAAGACAGGTGAGAGATACAGATACAGGAGAAAAGAGAGCTCTTAATTATATGAGAATGCTGAGTGTTAACTATGAAATAAGAAAGGAAATTTCAAAAATCATTTCACATCCATTATTTTAAAGATTCATTCAGAAAAGGATCATCGATGAATGAAGAGTCTAGGGAGAAATTTTTATGAGGAGCAGGGTGTTTGTCTCCCCATACATTCTTAGGAACAAGGGAATAAATCATACCTATCCCATGGAGAGATCAGACAACACTTTGACCAATTAACATCACCAGTGAGGGACAAATGGACACCAAGTTCCTCTTGGTGTGATACCCGTAAGAGGACACAGCTTATAATCGTAATATTCCAGCCAGGAAGGCAAAAACTGAATTTCATCATAAGGAAAAATTAGGCAATCAAAAATTAAGAAAGAAATTCCTAGTTTTATATTAAAAGCAAACAAACAAACCAAGAAAATGTATTCTTTAAAAATGTCAATTTCATTAAAGACAAAGAAATGCTGTGAAAATGTACTATCACAGTCTTCTATGATAAAAGACAGCGCAACTGTTGTGTTTTGGAGCTAAGTGCTCTGGAAAAGCATGCTCTTAAACTTAACCCAGTCCTGTGAATGTGAAATCTAGTAAATAGGACATTTTGATGAGATTCCTTCAGTTGAGGTGCGGCACATGATGCTTCTTAAAAAAGGATGTCTTAATCCTTTATAAACAGAATGGAATTCAGGCACGTGGACGACAAAGCCATGAGAAGAAGCTGAAGGTCAATGGAACTTGGAAGAAAAAGGAGGAGCAAGGAAAGCTCACCATGCACATTACCATGTGACAGAACAACCAAGGACCAAGAATAGTTGGTTGCCAGACCCAGAATGCCACAGTCTTCAGGAAGAAAGCAAAACTTGATAACACCTTGATTTGAGCATCGCCTACCTTCAAAACTGTGAGCCAATAAATTTCCATTTTTTTTTCGCCAACTCTTTGTATGGATGGTTTTTTATTTGACAGCTAGGGAACTATATTCAATGTTTTGATCATCATAAAGGATCAGTTATTAAATTATCAGATTGATCATATGAAGGACATTGTTGGATCAATTGACAAAATTGGAATATTGGTGGAAGAATAGGTAAAAATATTGTAGCAATGTTAATTTGCTAATATCAATAATTATACTGTAGTTATATGAGAAATGTCCTTGTTCTAATGAATAGACTTTTATGCATATAGTTGTAAGGGACCATGATATATACAATACACTCTCAAGTGGTTTTGTAAAAAGTCTTGTTCATAAAGAGAGTCATACAATAAAACAAATGCCATACAGTGTTGTTATGTGTCCCCCAAAAGACATGATCATGTCCTAACCCTCAGTCTTGTGAATGTGACCTTATTTGGAAATGGGATCTTGGAAGATGTTATTCGTCAGTATGAGGCCAAACTAGATTAGGATAGAACCTCATGAAGATGATTAGTGTCTGTGGTAGTTAGATTCAGTTGTCAGCTTGGCCCGGTGAGCATACCTAGTCTTGTTGCTGCGGACATAAGCCAATGGTATGTGAACCTCATCTGTTGCTAATTACATCTGCAGTCGGCTAGGAGGCGTGTCTGCTGCAATGAGTGACCTTTGACTTAATTGGCTGGTGCTTAAATGACAGAACGCAACGTAGCACAGCCTAAGCAGCTTGGCATTCCTCATCTCAGCACTTGCAGCTCAGCCCAGGCCTTTGGAGATGGAGAAAGAAGTCATCCCGGGGAAAGTTGATGGAACCCAGGGGCCTGGAGAGAAGACCAGCAGAGACCACCCTGTGCCTTCCCATGTAAGAAAGAACCTCAGTGGAAAGTTAGCTGCCTTTCCTCTGAAGAACCAACAAAATAAATCCCCTTTTATTAAAAGCCAGTCCATCTCTGGTGTGTTGCATTCCGGCAGCTAGCAAACTAGAACAGATTTGGTACTGGAGAGTGGGGTGCTGCTGCGGTTTGCAAATGCCAGATATGTTTGAACGGTGTTTTGGATGGCTAAGGGGAAGATTTTGGAGGAATTGTGAAGAGAATGATGGAGAAGACCTGGAGTGCGTGAAGAGACTGTTGGTGTAAATGGAACCACTGCCAATCTTGACAAAGGAGGACACAAAAGGGAGAGATTGGAGTTTGCAGAGTGAGAACCATGGAAGTTCGGGTCTGAAGCCAAGAAACCTTGGCCAGGAGAGTGGACCCACCTGTATGCGTGGAGAGGGTGAGTTTACCCTGAAGAGCAAGGATGAGTCTCCCCTCTCGTTGCAGTGGAAGAGTCGTGCAGCCTCGGGCCTTGGAAAACGCGTAGCACGCTCCTTGGGGGACTGGGAGAGCCTGGCTGCCACCATGTGGAGGGGTTGAGCATGTGCCCCAGAAATGGCAGAGAGCCCAGGGGTGGCCCTGATGCCTGGAGAGAGTGGAGCCCAGAGGTGGTCTCCTCGATGTTCCCCGAGGTTGATTTGGAAAGAGGCGGGCCACTGCATAGGCCCTCGGAAAGGGTGGGATTGCCACTTTCTAAAGCTGAAGGATGAATAGGTTTCAGACTTTGAAATCCCGCGGTGCTTGCCCTGCAGGTTTTACATCTGTGTTTCTTCCAATTTCTCCCTATGGAAATGAAAACCTGTATCCTGTGAGTATCCTCCTTTGCATCTTGGCACTAGACAACTTGTTTTGAGATTCACAGGTCCACAGCAAGAAGAGAACTTTTTGCACCTGTTTAAGGTGATGCTTGAAGTTGCCAAGTTGACAAGGGGTGGACATGTGGTAGTTAGATTCAGTTGTCAACTTGGCCCGGTGAGCATACCTAGTCTTGTTGCTGCGGACATAAGCCAATGGTATGTGAACCTCATCTGTTCCTACTTACATCTGCAGTCGGCTAGGAGGCGTGTCTGCTGCAATGAGTGACGTTTGGCTTAATTGGCTGGTGCTTAAATGAGAGAACGCAACGTAGCACAGCCTAAGCAGCTTGGCATTCCTCATCTCAGCACTTGCAGCTCAGCCCAGGCCTTTGGAGATGGTGAAAGAAGTCACCCCGGGGAAAGTTGTTGGAACCCAAGGGCCTGGAGAGAAGACCAGCAGAGACCATCCTGTGCCTTCCACATAAGAAAGAGCCTCAGTGGAAAGTTAGCTGCCTTTCCTCTGAAGAACAAACAAAATAAATCCCCTTTTATTAAAAGCCAATCCGTCTCTGGTGTGTTGCATTCTGGCAGCTAGCAAACTAGAACAGTGTCCTTACGAGATGGGAGAGGAAACACAGACAAGGACAGAATGCCATATGAGGATGGAGACAAGAAAGAAGGCCAAGTGGAAACGGAAACAGGGAAGCATCTACAAGCGAAGGAAGGCTAACGAATGATGACAAATTCCAGAAACTAGAAAAGACAAGGAAGAATAATCTCCTATAGATTTCAGATGGGACATGGATCACCTGACACCTTGACTCCAGACTTTCAGCCTCCAGAACTCCAAAGTACTCCAGAAAGGTATACTTTGTTGCAGCAGCCCTAGAAAACTAAGATAAATATTAACAGTGGTAAATCTGGGTAAAGAAACTATGAATATTTCTTATTCCCCCAAACTTTAATTTGAATTTGAAATTCTTTCCAAATAAGTTAAGAGAAATAAACGTATGTTAGAAGATACAACTCTTCTCTTGGCAGAGGCAATTGTGATTTCCTTCGTACTTTCCAATTAGAATGTATTTCAGTTCCAATTTGTATATAATCTGTACCTCTGGAGCACCACAACAGTGAGTTTAAGAATGACCTTAGTGGTACAGACAGAACTATAAAGTTCTCTTAAAAGTGGCTCGTTTGAAGATGTATTTCTGAATTTTCTAATATAAATTCACACACAAGTATTTTATTTTAAAAATGAGGGTTTGCTTATCAAAAATAAAAATGTTGGAAGAAAATTTTAAAGTGATAGCAAAAGATATTATCTTCTATAGAATTGCAGAGGTACAGCAAAATAACATTTTTGTGAATGTTTCCTTTTTATTGGTAAGATTATTTTTTGTGAGACATTATGTATCCATTTTAAGCATCTACTTAAGCACCTTGTGCTGAATTATAAAAAGGTATTTTGCATTACAGTATGTAAGAACCCAAACATGAACATCAATTCCAATAATAAGCTGTCATATATAGACATAATATCACAATTCATATTTGAAAACTGCTATGCATTTCTTAAATCACCAAAGTATTTTCATTATGCAAAATTGAGGAAATTACAAATCTCAAGTTTTTAATTGATTAAAATATGCTTAGGCACATAAAAGTTGTACTATTTTTGTTCTTCACTTTTTATGTATACCATTTGTTCTGGAGGTTTCTTTTCAAATAGGAATTTCTGAAATAAATAGGGTATATTGAAAAGGATTTTATTTTGGAAATGAAATGACTTAATTAGTTCTATGGAAGTTTAAGGTAATGTTGGACTTTTCCTTTAATATCTTTCTACTAAGCAAAGCGAGAAAAGTTAATAATTGAATCGAGTGTTAATTAGTGTAGTTTAATGGCGATAAAATACATTGAAATAAAAATTATTTGAAAGGGAAGAAAATTTTTTCAATATTTTTGTTGCTTTGTAAGAATGTGGCAGGCTATTGAAATGATGTTATTATTAGAATAGAGTTATTATTACTTATAAAGACATTTCCTTCATGTAAGACACTGCAATATTTACTGGAAACAAATCTTATCAGTACCTACTTTCTCTAGGATTACCCAGTCTCTCAGAATGGCTACACATTTTGATTAATGAACAAAAGTTGCCTGTCTACCACAAAATGGTTAATCCATTAGCTCCACTAAAGTGCTTTCAATTCCCAATTCACTTACACTTCAGGTTAACACATAGCCCAATATTGCAGTGCAAAAATTGCCAAAAAGACAGTTTTGTGAAAGGTAGAGGAGTTGGCTTTTGTCAATCCTAAACAACTTAGTTTAAATTCTTTTATCAGAATATTTAGAATTTATAGGACTTTTAGAAGATGAAATAACTATATGGGAAGAAAATAGAAAAAAATCCATACCAAGTAACCAGAGTTGGAGAACTTAGAGTGTCAAGTACAAATCTTACCTAAACCACAATTTTGTCTTAAAATAGTAAGTTGACCAACATTTAGGATCTTAGTGTATATTTAATTTATTCTGAAACCTGAATCTAAGTATGACTGAAAGAAGGTGAAAATAAAGTAAGAGGGTGCCACAACCATAAAAGCAGTAGACTGAACCCATCTGCTGCGCTGAAGTCCTTGGTTTCACATGGAGTTTTTAGAATCTTTTAACTGTTTAAAGTTTTATTGATAAAAAGGAAATGAGCTAGGGAATATACTGCAAAGTGAATCCCCAAGCCCAAATTTTGCTTCTTCTTCCTCATTTGTCTCTCATCTTATTTAATTTTCATGTGGTTATAAAATCACACTAATCACGATAAATTAGTGATTATCCTAATTTTATCCAACATGTTGATTAAGATGATGGATAAAAATACCCATCTTGTTATCCATTAGCAGAATATTGCCATGAGAAATAAGTAATGTCTTCTAGTCAACAGACATGTGCTTGGTTAGCTTGAGATTCTTTTTGTTTCCATGCAAAAAAAAAAGGTTAATTAAATAAAGGGCATGTTTATATTGTTCTCCCCATCGTTGATAGCTCATTTTTGGGGTCATTTTCATACAGATCAGTATTCTGTTAGCAGATTGTTCTAGTTAAGATATTGCGCATATGCTACTGTGTTCACAATCCTTTATCTGTGTTACTGTTTTAGAACACTTGGGATTTAGGTTTCTGCACTTTCCTTAATTAAGAAATCAGGTCATCATTTCAAATTTAAATTCCATCATCTGTTATCTTTTTCTTTTCTTTATAAAGCCAAATTTTTTCTTAATATTGAAGGTATGATAAATATCTGAATTGAAGGCCGGGTTTTGGTTTGCAAAACAAGAAATGTATGTGTGCTATTAACTTAACATATTAGCTTATAGTCCATTTCAGTTCTAATGTGTATTTCCTAGTGCAAATACTGACATATATGACTAATTAAATCCCAAAATAGATTCTTTCATTTTTAATTTTTAATTTTGAGGGCAAAGCTTTAGGCTCTTCCTTTTTTCTCATCATATGACACTCAAAACTCTCTTAAAGTTGTGTGCTTTACATATGTGCCAATTTGAAAGGATGTATGTACCCTAGAAAAGCCATGTTTTAATTCTAATCCCATTTTGTAAAGGCAGCTCTTTCTTCTAATCCTTATTCAGTACTGTATGCTTGAAACTTTAATTAGATCATCTCCCTGGAGATGTGACTCAATCAAGAGTGGTCGTTAAACTGGATTAGGTGGAAATGTGTCTACACCCATTCAGGTGGGTCTTGATTTATTTACTGGAATCCTATAAAAGAGGAAACATTTTGGAGAAAGCAAGAGATCTTGAGAGAGCATAGAATGATATAGCCTGGAGAAACAGAGAGTCTACCAGTCAGTGACCTTTGGAGATGAAGAAGGAAAACACCTCCTGGGATGCTTCATGAAAAGAAACCAGAAGAGAAAGCTAGCAGATGATGCCATGTTCGCCACCTGCCTTTCCAGATGAGAGAGAAACCCTGAACTTCATCGGCCTTCTTGAATCAAGGTATCTTTCCCTGGATGCCTTAGATTGGGCATTTCTATGGACTTGTTTTAATTGGGACATTTTCTTGGCCTTAGAACTATAAACTAGCAACATATTAAAATCCCCCTTTTAAAAGTCATTCTGTTTCTGGTATATTGCATTCTGGCAGCTAGCAAACTAGAACAACATATTCCAACCTAACTTCAATTTCTATTGTTTATGTTCTCGTTTCTAGTGAGTCAGCATCATTTTATCAATATTTGATGTACTCCGTTACATCTCAGATATTCTGGTGCAAAATCATTTTTGAATCAGTTCTATTGCCACTACAAATTTGTATAGCAAATAACCATAAAGCCTCAGTGGAATATAACAATAAACATTACATTCAATCCCTGATCTAAATGCTATTTGAGTAGCTCTTTTTATCTGAGCATGGCTCAGATAAAATTTGGCTCACTCAATGCAGTTGCTGTCAGCTGATCTTTCTGTGCTTTGTCACATATCTGGGGTCTTAGCTGGGAGTTTTGAGCTTACATGGCTCTGCTTACTATTTTCCACCCTCTGGCAGGCCAGCCTGAAGATATTTTGATGGAGAAAACAGTGGAACAAGAGAGAAAGCAGAAACACGCAAGCACTTTTTCTAGTATCTGCTTGCAACAAAGAGGCTACAGTTTCATCAGCCACAACAACTTACATGGTCAAGCGTAGAACCAGTCGGAATGGCAACCATCAAAGGTGGAGAATATAGGAAAGCATGAAAAATCAATATAATTATTGAATATAATCTTCCACGTTCATAGTAGTTTTCAACAGATATTTATTTCTTCTGTTTTTCTCAGTTATTGACTTTTTAAAGCAAAAGGTAAACTGATTGAACTTTATTTATGCAATCAAGATATACTTATTAAAAACCTAATAATGTGTGACCTCACAGAGTGTACACTCTAACGGGACAGGCAAAAAAAAAACATAAATAAGTAGAATATATAATCTGTCAGATGATGAGATATGCCAAGTAGAAAAACAAAAATAGTGATTATAGGCTATTTTAAATATCTGTTCAGAGAAATCATCTTTATTAAGAGGAAAGAGGGAAGCAAACCATGAGGATATCAATATGAATGTCCTTCCAGTATGAAAGAATAACAAATTCAAAAGTGGAAACATGCTTGGCATCTTCCTGAAACAGCAATGAGATGCTGTGTCTCGTGGAGGCTCCAACAGACCAGGAGCAGGGCACAAGAAGAGAATGAGAATTAGAGGGCATGGTGAGGAATTTGGCTTTTACTCTGAGTGAAATGGAAACAAATCGGAAATATTTGAGCAGAGGGTTGAAGTGATCTGACTTACATTTTGAAAAGATATTTTGTAGCTGCTGGGTTGGGAACAGATTGTAAAAGTAAAATTAAGAACTATGATGTAACTGCTGAATATAGCACAAGAAGATTATTGGAGACAATGAAAGCAGCAGTTCCTTGGAGGTGGCAGAAGAAGCCTCACTGGAAGGATTTCAAAAAGAAAGGAAAAAATGAAGAGCATAGTATGGCATCTCTTTTGAGGACTTTGGCATGAAGAGAACAATAGTTGGCCAAAATATGGTATCAAGAAAAGGTTTTGCTCCTTTGAGTTAAAAGACTAGAGACATTATAGCATGTTTGCATACCTATGGGAGCAATCCATTGAAAAGCGATACAAGGTAAGGGAATCCTGATCTGTATTTCAACACGGATGAACTTCAAAAATTATACTAGGTAAAAGAAGCCAGTTGCAAAAGATTCCATTTATATGAAATATATAGAAAAGGCAAATTGGTGGAGACAGAAATCTGAGCACTGGTTGCATGGAACCCATTTGGAAGCTGTGATTGAGTGCATTAGAGCTTGTGGAAATTTTGGAGATGATAAAAATGTTTCAAAACTTGATTGCAGTGCTAGTGGCACAGCCATTTAAAATCATGAAAAATCAGTTAATTCTACTCTTGCAATAGAGAAATTTTATGGTATGTAAATAATACTTAAATAAAGCTATAAAATTCACACAGAAAATGAAAGCAAACAATAAAAATCAGTGGGGCTAGCTTTTTATTACATGCCACCCAAAGAGTCTTAATTAAGGCTTCCATTTTCTATATGTATAACTTAGTTGCATATGGGAGATGAGCATTTCAAAGTCAGAGTTGCTCTTCTATCTGTAGAGTTTAGTGCTTTGTGAAAAGGATAAGATCCTTATTTTTATCTCTAACATTTAGAAAGTAAACTCATATTCAATGAGAATAAAGGAAAATTACCAGGTACTGACACCCAAATATTGGAAGAGTTGATTTAAAACTGGTTTTGCTGTCTCCTCAGTCCAGAAACTGCCCTTAGACTATTTCCACTGAAAGGGAAATATTAAGAAAAGTAAGATAATACAACCGGCAGTTGGTGGTGGGTTGTGTTGTCTCTGGGGATAGGGATAGCTTTTCTTCTTCCATCAAGAAAAGCTAGCCCAGCCACCCAATTCCCACCTCGACTATGCCTTGAGCATAGATGCTACAGCAAACCAGTAGACATCATAAGAACATATGGGAGTACCTGCAACACGACAATAGCTATAGTCTGCTCCAATTTGACTGCATCATACTATGTTATGACCCTGGAAGAATGAATCAAAAAAGAGCTTTCAGAATGGTGTTTTTTTTTTTCTTTCCAGCGTATTAAATGTATTTTAACATTTGCTTAACTATTAAAAAAGGAAAAATACAAATATTAATAGTTGCAAGAATAAATACTAATACTTTTAGAAATGATTTTACAGAAATGTGTTACACAATCCTACAGATCTATGTCAAACCATTGACCAACTGGCTACAGAAAGAACTTGGACTTTTCTTTTCGTATGTGTTCCACACATATTCACAGGAGGCAGTGGGCACTCAGTGCATCTTCAGGAAAAATGAGCCTAAGAACTAGTTCCAAATTCTCCCTTTAGTTCCCAGATGACAACTGTCCAACACTGTTTTGTTTTGTGTATTTTGTTTTAATTTATTGGTAATATACTAGAGGGATGAGTTGGAATGGACTACAGAACCACAAAGGGGCCCTAGAAGAGATGCTTTTGCTCAAAATTCTCTAATTAAATATCATTCACCCTTTAAGAATACTCAAAAAAAAATAGAAAAAAATCCCAAGAGCTATATTCACACATCTGAATTACTTGAAGCCCTGTTTGCATTGTATGCACTATGGGTTGAAAATATTTTGGAGCTCTGGAGACTTCTTAAAAACACAGATGAAAGTTTGTTATTACTGTAAGGCAATGAACTGCAGAAGACTTGAGAACACAGTTGAGCTTTTGCAGTAACAGACAGATGGCATGAGTACAAAAGGAGAAAGAACTAAAACATTTAAAGGGAATTTATCATAGATATTTAAGCTTGTTTGTTTCCTTTGTTTCAACTCCATAATCACTCCGCTATCCTAATCATTAAATTTTTCAAAAGGAGAAATTATCCCATTAAGACAGAAAAGTTCAAAAGACAAACAAACAAAAAATAAAATTAAGGAAATCATAAGCTCTCAAGGGCTTTCCTAAAACCCACCCAACAAGTGTATCACTATTTTGGTGAGTCTTGGAATTCTGTTCCAGTCTGAATAGGAAGGGTCTGTTCTTGATTACAGTGGGGAAAGCGCTTTGCCCAATTCCTTCTGATTTCTAAAATTCTAAAAGTTGTGAGGGTTCCAAGGAAAGGATTCTTCCGAATTCAGCCACATTGAGAAATTTTAATTCTTGTACTCTAGAGACAAGATGCAAAACATGAGGTCTTAACTTAGTTGAAAACTTAACGAGATATTTTTATTCTGGAATTGATGTTATAATCAAGATGCATGTGATCATGTAGTTGTAGGTCAAAGGTCGTTGAGGCTGTCAAAGTATTGGTCAGCAAATATGATCTTCTTTAGTGATAATGACCAGAAATAGAAACTAGGAGAGGGTGTCTGACAAGGGAATTCTGTGAAAATTTCAGATAATAGATTTGTGCTGAATATTCTCTTTTGACCTCCTCAGCTCTAGCTCCATCTTTCTGATCTCTAATGATTACATCAGCTTGACTTCTGCCTTCCAATGAGAGGCACGTGCAGGAAATGCATGGAAAATATATTTATTCCCCTGCCTTCTTCACTGCTGAGTTTTATGTTCACCATTCCTGTGTTTTTCTAACAAAGTTTTTGCCAAGCTCCTTCAGTTATAACATTAGCTATATACAGGGTATGGCTAATGAGATCATTCTCGCTCGTTGCTCCTATTGGTCTAGACTAGGTAATGGCTCTCTGCTTTTGCTAATCCTGGAGTGCTTCAATACCTCGCAAATCAGTTTCTTTTAACCTTGACTATACTTATGTAAATAGATCCTTCATTTAATTTCTCCTTAACTGACTCATTTCAACATCTATCTCTTTGCTTCCAGGAACCCAAAGTAGTAACTGGTACTAGGAGAGACCCAAGAAAACAGACTAGCACATATTTGTGGGTTGCACTTAGCTTGCTTGCTGGGGAGAAATGAAACACTGGTAACCTGTGCACATGGGTGCTAGAATCCTAAAAATTAATATTAAAATGACCGGAGATGTAGAGCAGTGGTAGGCAAGGCATTAGGGGATATACTGATGATCAAGGCATTTACTCACTGTGGTAACCATGGCATCACGAAGATGATGAGGTTGGTCTGCTCCCATTTTCAACCATATTCAGAGAATTTACCTTAATGATTCTGTGGAACTCCATGCATGTTATATGAAAGGTTTACATGGTTAAATAAGCTTCACGAAAGCTGCACCAAATTTGAGTAGATTCAATTAGTGGCATATAATTGAAAATGCCAAAATATAATTTTCATTTAAAAATGTATGGCATGAAGAATATGTTATTACAGTGAAAAATGCTGCACTTATTTCATTATGCTGTCAAAAATTTATTTAACCCTTAAATGAATAAATCAGCGAAATGGTATAGCTGATTCAAACAGTATTTATGGAAATGACTAATCTATAAGTACTTAGCAAGAAACCTGAAAATTAAATTGCTAAGTTAAATCTAAAGCTAGCTCACATCCTAAAAGGCAATGCAACTGTAAGCCATAATTTTTTCATTACTACTGGAAATAAATTATTTGCATAACTGTCAGGCAAAAATCTATAAATTAACCTATAACTCCATAGAGTCTGGGCCCTAATCAAGAACATGGAAGCGTGAAACACAGATAGATTCTCCTAGAAAGTTAAATAAATCTCAGAGAGGCCTGTTAAACAATGTCTAAATATGACATTGAAAGTATATTGCTGATAACCCTTTGCCTGATTTCTAAATTCTACCGATTTTTTCTTAGTAATACTAAATTGCAACCATTGTTTTTATTTTGATGTTTAATAAAGTATGATTTGCTTTGTATTTTCTATTCTTTGTAACTAGTGCAATTTAGAGAAGTTTGTAAAATATGTTCATATTTTTCACTATAAGGTAATAAACATGTCAGGGCAATAGCAAAGTATCTCTAAATTTTGTGTCAGCCAATATCCTTTGTAATGAGTACTTTCTAATTTTCATAATAAAAATTTATATGCACATACACTTAGAGAAGCTTTTTTTAAAACCATCAAGATCTCTTTGAGTAGTAATGTTTGAAAAATGTGTAAATTTTTATGAAATCTTCAATGGTGAGCCTCAAACCTGAGATTCTGCATTCAAATGAATCAGTGAAAAACAGATTGCCTCTGAGGTATTGGAAACACCATTAGAAATTGCTTTTATATTCTATTTTAGAGTTCCACCTGCTCACTAAAAGGCAAAATGTCAGAAAATAATGAATCAACATTATACATATTGAAGTTGCAAGATGAGAAACAGAATTCAGATCAAAGGTCTCTGAGGGATGAAACTTACAAACAAATGAATTTTTGACATTGAAGGGTGCATTGCAGCTTATCTTTGAATTTAGGTATATAGTCCCCAGAGCACGCTGAATGACTTTGTGTTGCCAAGTTTCCTATTTATCTACTTTCCCCCACAAAATTTCCTAAAACAGAATTAGGTACTTGTACAAACAAAGCTCATGATAAACCCATGGAGGTTTTGCATTTTCTTGAATATGAAGATAAATGCTAGCAAATAAATCACTGCAACTTTAGATTAACTCCAAAGATAGCTTCTAAATCTTGAAGGTTTATGGGAATGCAAATAAAGTAACACATTCATACAATAGAATGTGAGGAAATTTGAAAACTATGCTTAAAATCTTGGGTTGCAAAGTCAAGAGATACAAAATACAAAATTTAATGGTTGTTAATGTATTGGTCTGACAGAGACCCAAACTTTATCTAAGAGAGCTTTTAGAATAAATTTATATTATGTAATTAGTACTGCCCAATCTGGCATTCATTCATTCATTCATTCATTCATTCTTAATTAGAGGATATACAGATTTACAGAAAATTATGTAACTATTATACCATTCCCATAGACCCCTATGGTTGACACTTTACATTAGTGTGGTACATTTATTACAATGGATGAAATAATATTAAAATTGTGCTATTGAATTTAGTCCATGGCTTACATTATGGGTATTTTTTTCCCACATACCACTCTATTATTAACAATTTTATTATTGTGGTACATTTGTTTTGATACATGAAAGGACATTTTTACACTTGTCTTATTAACTAAAGTCTATTGATTATAATAGGACTCATTGGGTTATCCAGCCTTGTTTTATCTTTTAATTTTTATTCTAGTAATATATGCAACCTAAAATTTCCTCCTTTAACTACATTTACATGTATAATTCAGTGCTTTTAATTACACTAACAATAATGTGCTACCATCACCATCATCCATTTCCAAAACTTTACAATCAACCTAAATAGTAATTCTGTACAAATTTTAAGCATTAACTTCCCATTCTCTACCCTCAGCCCAAATCCTGGTAATCAATATTCTAGATTATAACTCTATGAGTTTGCTTAATCAGATTATTTCATATCAGTGAGACCATACAATATTTGCCCTTTTGGGCCTGGCTTGTTTCACTCAACATAACAATTTCAGGGTTCATCTACATGTGGCAGGATTTCATTCATTTTTTCCCATTCATTTTTATATCAGATATATACAATATATGTATATACCAGTTTTTAATCCATTCATTTGTTGATAGACAGTTGAGTTGCTTCCATCTTTTGCAATTGTGAATAATGCCTCTATGAACATCAGTATGCAAATATCTATTTGAGTCACTATTTTCAATTATTTGGGGTATATACTAGTACAGGTAATATAATAATTCTATACTTAGCTTCCTGAGGAACTGCCAAACTCTCTTCCACAGTGGCTGCACCTTTTTACATTTGCATTAGCAATGAATAAGTGTCTCTTTTTCCCACATTTTCTCCACAATTTGAAATTTTCTGGGTTTTATTTTTTTTATAGTAAGCCATTCTAGTAGGTCTGAAATGGTATCTCATTATGGTTTATTTGCATTTCTCTAAAAGCTCATGATTTTGAGCATGTTTTCATTGCTTTTTAGTATTTGCATATACTCTTTGGAGAAACATCTACTCAAGTCCTTTGCACACTTTTTAATTGGGTTGCTTGGTTTTTTTGTTGATGAGTTGCAGATTTCTTTATGTATTATAGATAGTAAACCTTCACAGATATGTGGCTTTCCAAATATTTTCTCTCATTGAGGAGGCTGTCTTTTTACTTTTGTGACAATCTCTTTTTAGGCCCTCAAAGTTTTAACTTTGAGGAGGTCTCATTTTTCTAATTTTGCTTTTTTGTTGCCTTTGCTTTGAGTGTAAAGTCTGGTCCATTGCCTAATAAAAGATCCTGAAGATGCTTCTCTACACGTTCTTCTAGGACTTGTATAGTCCTAGTTTTTTGCATACGGATATCCAATTCTAGCAGCAGAATCTATTGAAGAGACTGTTATTTCCCAATTGAAATGACTTGCAGACTTGTTAAAAATCAACTGATGGGGGGGGCCACAGTGGCTCATTGGCAGAGTTCTCGCCTGCCATCCTGAAGACCCGATTCATTTCCCAGTGCCTGCCAATATATTTTAAAAAAATCAATTGACCAAATAAAAAATATATAAATAAAAACACATCAATTGACCATGGACGTAAGTGTCCATTTCTGAAATCTCAGTTTGATTTCATTGGTCAATATATCTATCCTTGTGCCAGTGTCATGCTGTTTTGACTACTATCACTTTATGATAAGCTTTAAAGTTGGAAAGTGTGAGTCCTCCAACTTCATTCTTCTTTTTTCAAGGTGCTTTTGACTATTAGGGGTCCCTTCCTAATTGGCTTTTCTATTTCTGTAAAGTAGGCTGTTGGAATTTTGATTGGGATTCTGTTGAATCTGTAAAACATTTTTTATAGAATTGATGTATTATTGGTATTTAGACTTCCAATCATGAACACAGAATGTCCTTCCATTTATTTAGGGCTTCTTCGATTTATTTTAGCAAATTTTTCTTGTTTCCTGTGTACAGGTCCTTTGGCTCTATGGTTAAATTTATTCCTAGATATTTGATTCTTTTAGTTGCTATTGTAAATGGGAATTTTTTCTTGATTTCCTCCTCAGAGTATTCAATATTAGTGAATAGAGACAATGCTGATATTTTAAGTTTGTCTTGTATCTTAGCTTTCTGAGGAAGTGCCAAACTTTGCTGAACTGAAAACTACTGTAGCTTTGTTGTAGATTTTGGGAGACTTTCTCTATATATGATTATGTCTTCTGCAACTAGGGAAACTTTTACTTTTTCCTTTCCAATTTGGATACCTCTTATTTCTTTTTGTGCTTAACTCCTCTGGCCAGAACTTCCAATACAATGATGAGTAACAGTAGTGACAGTGGGCATACTTTTCTCTTTCCAGATCTTAGAGGGAAAGCTCTCAGTCTTTCACTGTTAGTGTCATGTTAGCTGAGAGGTTTTGTATATGCCCTTGATCATGTTGAGAAAGTTTCTTTCTATTTCTATCTTTCTAGTTGTTTTTATCAAGAAATGATCCTGATAAATGCCAAATGCCTTTTCTACATCAATTGAAATTATCATTTTTTTCATTATTAATGTGGTGTATTACCTTATTTGATTTTCTCATGTTAAACTAACCATGGATACCTGGGATAAATCCCACTTGATCATACATAATTTTTCAATGTGCTATTGGATTTAGCACATTAAAACTAAATGTTTAAATATTTATGTAATAAATGTATTTTATATATTATATAAAAATAAATATTAAAATATTTTGTTGAGGCGTTTTTCATCCCCATTAATAAGAGAAATTGGTCAGTAATTTTCTTTCCTTATAGTATTTTTACCTGGCTTTGGTGTTGGGGTGATGCTGGCTTCTTAGAATGAGTAAGACAGTGTTCATCTTGTTTAATTTTGGAAGAGTTTGAACAAGATTGGCATCAATTCCTTTTGGAATGTTTGACAGAATTCACCTGTGAAGCCATCTGGTCCTGGGCTTTTCTTTGTTTGCAAGTATTTTATGACCTATTCAGTCTCTTCATTGCAATAGGTCTATTGAAATCTGGTATTTCTTTGAGAGTCAGTGTAGGTTGTTCGTGTGTCTCTAGGTTTGTCCATTTCATTTACGTTGTATAATTTGTTGGCATGCAATTGTTTTTAGTATTCTCTTATGATGTGTGAGATCACTAATAATGGGCCCCCTCTCATAGCTGATTTTCTTTGTGTGTCTTCTTTCTTTCTTCTTTGTCAGTCTAACTAAGGGTTTGTCAATTTTATTGATCCTTTCAAAGGACCAACTTTTGGTTTAAGAAACCAAATTAAGAAATGCTCTCTCTTTTTTATTCTCAATTCAATTTATTTCTGCTCTAATCTTTATCATCTCTTTCCTTCTGCTTTCTTTGGGTTAGTTTGCTGTTCTTTTTCTAGTTCCTTCAGGTGGGTAGTTAGGGCTTTGATTTTAGCATCTTTTTTCTTTTATAATGAAAGTATTTTAATACAGGGCTGTATTTTTCCCTCTCAGCACTGCCTTCAATGTTCCCCATAAGTTTTGATATGTTGTGTTCTCATTTTCACTTGCCTCAAAATATTTACTGATTTCCCATTCAATTGATTCTTTGACCTACTGATTGTATGAGGTTAATATTTAACTTCCATATACTTATGAATTTTCCAGTTCTCTGCTTGTTATTGATTCCCAGCTTCATTCCATTATAATCAGAGAAGATGATTTGTATAATTTCAATCTTTTTACATTTTTGAGACTTATTATGTGACCAAATATGTGGTCTATCCTGGAGAATGATCCATGTGCACCTGAGAAAGATGTATATCCTGCTGTTTGGGAATACAATATTCTGTCTATGTCTGTTAGGTCTAGTTCATTTATCTTTTTATTCAAATTCTCTGTTTCCTTATTGACCTTCTGTCTGCATGTTCTATCTATTGAAGAGAGTGGTGTATTGAAGTCTCCAACTATTATTGTAGAGATATCTATTTCTCCCTTCAGTTTATTTATTTTATTTTATTTTTTATTTTTTTTGGCATGGGCAGGCACCAGGAAATGAACCCGGGTCTCTGGCATGGCAGGCAAGAACTCTGCCTGCTGAGCCACCAAGGCCCACCCTGCCTTCATTTTTGCCAGTGTTTGCCTCATGTATTTTGAGGCACCATGATGAAGTGAGCTAATATTTATGATAGTTATTGCTTCTTGTCAGATTTCCCCTTTTATTAATATATAGTTTCTTCTGTGTCTCTTATATTAACAGTTTTGCATTTAAAGCATATTTTGTCCCATATTACTGTAGTTACCCTAGCTCTCTTTAAACTATTTTTTGCATGGAATTTCTTTTTCGAGTTTTTAACTTTCAACCTATTTGTGTCTTTCGGTCTAAGGTGAGCTTCCGGTAAACAACAATAGTTTTAGTCATGCTGACAATCTGTGCCTTTTGATTGAGGCGTTTAATTAATTAACACTCAATATTGTTACTGTAGAGGCAAAACTTACTTCAGACATTTTGTTCTTTGGTTTTTATTTGCCATATATTTTTTTGTCTCCCTTTTCCTTTATTGCAAGCTTTTTTTCTGTACAGTTGATCTTTGTGGCATATGTCACTGGCCCCGTATCATTTGTATTTCTTTATACTGTTAAAATACTTTTTTAAGGTTATCATGGAGTTTTTATTACACAACCTACATTTATAATCTACTAATTTGAAAGATATCAACTTAGATTCAATATCAAACATGTTCTCTGCTCCCATATCCCTCTGTTTCCTCATTATGCATTGTTTTTACCCACTTTAATACTTTACCATATCAGGAAATAAGACTTTCTCTTGTTTAATGGTATTCTGACTCACAAGAATTAAAGAGTTGAGCTGTATATTGAGGATATAATACTACTGGGCTTTGCATTTACTTTTTTATTTACCCTTATTGAAGATAATTTCTTTACATTAATCTAAGACACTCTCTCTTGCCTTTTCCTTTCAACTTGCAGAGCTCCCTTTCGTAAATCTTAGAGGGCAGTTCTTTTGTTGTTGAATATTCTATTTCTGTGTGAATATTTTAAACTCTTCTTCATTTGTCAAGACACTTTTACCTAACACAGAATTTGGGGTAGGCAGTTTTTCTCTTTCAGTGCCTCACACATATCACACCACTGCCTTCTTGCCTCTGTGGTTTATGATGTAAAAGTGGAACTTAGTTTTATTGAATGTCACTTGCACGTGACAAGTTTCTTTTCTCTTGCTGGTTTCTGGATTCTCTCCTAATTTTTGACATTTGACATTCTGATTAGTATGTGTCTCTGAGTAGGCCGATTATGATTTATTCTATTTGGAGAATGTTGTACTTTTTGGACATTTATTTTAATATCTTATACAAGAGTTGGGAAATGTTTGGCTATTATTTCCTCAAATATTCTTTTTTGCCCTTTTTCTTATCTCTTCTCCTTTCAGGACATACATTAGGGTTATGCTTTTGTGCTTCATGCTGTCACTAAAATCCCTGACCCCTGCTCATTTTTTTCTATTCTTTTCTCTCTTTTACTGACTGTATGATTTAAATTGTCCTGTCTTCTAGTTTGCTGATTCTTCTGCTTGTTTTAATCTCCTATCTATTCCACTAGGGTATTTTTAACCTCTATTTTTGTGCCTTTCATCCTCATAATTTCTAATATGTTTCTTTTTATATTTTCAAATTCTTTATAGTGCTCACACATTTTGTTCTTAATATCCTTTAGTTCTTTATGCATGTCTTCCTTCCTCTCCTTAAATTGATTAAGAAGATTTGTTGTAACTTCTTTGATGAGTTGTTCCAAAGTCTGTGTCTCCTCTGAAGTTTTCCTTTGTTTCTTTGACTAAGCCATAACTTCTCTTTCTTAGTATGGCTAGCAATTTTTTGCTGATGTCTGGTGATCTGATTATCTTGATTAGTTGACTCTGAAGGTCAATTTCTTACCCTTTTCTAGGGCTTTATTTTTAATTGGCTTTGTGTTAAGACTCTTTTTTTGATTCTTGGTCCAACTTATTCTAGTCCTTTAGAGAGGCCTATGTTTACTGCTCAGATTTTCTCAGTTCTTCTTCATCTGATTCTTACCCTGGAATGTGATATAATTTTTAAAATTGCACTTTTTGTACAATTGTTTCACCTCCAGGAGAAAACTTCCTTTCCTTTGCTTGGTCCCTGGGAGTCTCAATCTGTTCTATTTGGTTTTGTGCAGAAATTTCTTTACAGCTCCTATGATTTGTTTAAATTCTTCCCCTCACTCAATGCCCCTCTCTCTTAAAATTTTCTGTTCTGGGACTTTGTTGTCTTATAGCAGCGCAGCTTAATTAAACCCCTGCTCTCCCCCACACACATGCACTTTGTTTTTCCTGTGGGGATTTTCTGTCCTCTATTTCTTCCCTATTAGGGTATTCCCCACACTGGAGCCAGAAGAGGTCAATTCAAAAAAGATAAGTCGCTACAGAAAAGTCCATTTTGTGTTTACCTGGTTCAGCCAAAAGAACTGGATTTATTAAACACATCTCTTGCCAAAATTTCTGACCCAGTCCTCCCCCCAGGGACCCATTTGTAAGCATGACCTGGCAGCTTGTGTTCTGCCCTGAGTCTCTGTAGACTTGAATATGAGTGGGGTTCTCACTTTCTGTGTGAGTGGCTCTATATTCTCTGTCTGTGATGAGAGGGACCCTGGCTGTGCCACCTCCAAGAGACACCCAAGCTACAAGGGACTGTATCAGATGGAAAGATATGCACTGGCGGGTTTGGAATGGAAAATTCCTACCTGCTCTTGTACGTTCTTCTTTTTCTTCATTTCAGCATGTGTGGACTCCTTCTCTGGTTTCTATCTTCCTCCGAAGTTCTAAGAAAGTGTGATTTGTCCTTTTATTAGTTGATTATGAGGTAAGACTTTTCCAGGGGATCTCTTATATTGACATGTTGATGACATCATTCAACAGGGCCTTTTTAATTTATGTTTGCTGTTCTTTGAGGATGAATAATAGAACTGGAATTTATATATATGTATATATAATTAGAAGAAATGTGGGGGAGGGTTATTACATGGAAGACAATAGCTATGACAACTAAATACATAAACCTGGATTTGATTCTGATACTCCATAAGCCCTGACTAAAAGAATCCTTCATCAGTATTTATTGGGCATATCAATTTTCAATCATTATATTAGGAATCTTGGCTACAAAGATGAATTCAGCAGGGTCATTATTCTTAAATTGTTCCAGTCCATGACATTTGGATTTTTATAAAAAATAGACTGATATGACATGATGGATGCTACAGATTCTATAAGAGGAATGTGGAAAGAAAGAGCAAATCTATTGCAGGAAGTTGGGTTCAATTCAGAGTGAATGAATATAGAAAATGACACGAGTAAAACCATGTATGGACTAGAAGCAGAAACCATTTAAAAGAAAAAAATAGCATGATCCAAGACATAGAAGAACCACGGGTACTTGTTCTAATGTTGTGCTTAGGGACTGACTAGAAGCGTATGCATTTTTTTCATGAATTACCTGGTGCATAGTTTTTATGGTTATTCATTGGACCAGGTATTGATTGATTTATACAATTATTATAATTCTATTATAATCAACAAGGCACCTAAAGAACTTGCATCTGTTTAAGTTAAAAATAACAAGCATGCATACAATGTAGCAGGGAATATGAGCTTGTTTCTCTGAATTGTTCCAGCTCAATAATTACAAACAATTTCATAACTTTCTTTAGAGAATAAACTGCCCTATAAAAAGGAGTATTGTTTCTTCTACCATGGAAATATAATTTCCAGTTTTCTGGAAACTCATTTGAAATAAATGTGTAGATTCTATGCTTGACTAATCAAGAGATGTAATTGAAAAATATGAATTTCTTTTGTAATATAAGCCAATATAATGTACTTTGTAGATAATGTTATGATATAATTTGGAAAATCGTTTTATCTCTTAATAAGGAAACTCATAATGTGCTCATATCACACCGGAGTCAGACTAATATAAAGTTTTTAAAATTTACTCATTTAAAAATAATAATTTGAAATTGTTTTAATTAATTTCTGATTTGAGAAGTTATAAATAATTTTTGTATTTCATTCAGAATAGATTTTTTCTATTCTCTATTTTCAAATCAGTATTTCAATAACAAATCTACTTCCTTATCTGTCTGATGAGTGTTTATGAACATGGAAACTGTTTCTTTTAAATCTAAGCGCTGTTGGATTTTCAGTGGCAGTACTAGAAATATCAGCTCTGAATAACAAAGTGATTTATTACTTATATTTCCTTTTTAGGTTATGTTGTGTCTTTATAATTTGCCACAATCCATTTTATTGATCTATATAAATTTGAGTTTGTACCATAATTAATGCTATAGAATTTTATTGTAATACAGTTTTGTTTATTCCATCTTCATAGAAATAATTGTAAATAGAATGCTTGATAAAGTACCTTTGTTCTTTAAGTGTCTCATGTGTGAACTCATTCAAAAGCATTTTAAAATGCAAGGCTCAAGTGGTTTTTTAGAATATTTTTTGGAGATATAATGCACTTACTATTCTATAAAATGTTAACATAGAGAATCAAGTACTTCCACTCCAAGAGCTTTCTTTCACACTTTCACATAATCCTCACATTTTTATTACTAACATTTAATGAACCTCATGAATATATTGTATGCAGCAATGAATGGAGAAATAGATAAAATTACTGATATGGGGATCCTCATGGGAGCACTGAATCCAGACATATTTATTTGTCTAGGTGGATTTTATTTCTTCATCATCTTCTTTCTTTCCTTACATGATTAAAACTGTCTTGGATTATGCTGTGCTAATAAAAAAATTAGGCTGGATAAGAAAGAACAAATTTTCCACCAAATAATTTTTAAGATGAACTGGCAAAGTTAGTGACATTTGCTTTATTTACTATTGTCATGTCTAAATATTGCTAATGTCCTTTCTTAAATTACCAATTTTCTTTTGGTGGCATTTTCAGAGGCCCTTAAAGTTATTCAAAATCTATGTTGGCTTTCTCCTTTGAAATGCAGATTTAATAAGATTCATGATTTCTTCATTTACTAATGTTGCTGGAATGTAATATACCAGAAGTGGGTTGACTTTTATAAGGTAAATTTATTCATTGTAAGTTTACAGTTCTAAAGCCATAAAAATGTCCAAACTGAGGCATTGAGGGAAACATATCCATCAAGGAAGGCTGATGAGTCTAGAACACCTCTGTCAGCTGGGAAGGCACATGGCTGGCATCTGCTACAGTCTTTGGCTTCTGATTTCAAATGGCTTTCCTGGGGGCATTTTATTTCTTCATCTCCAAACATCTGGGTCTCATGTTGGCTCTTTAGCAGCTGTTCTCCAAGCATCTGGATCTAAGGTTTCTCCAAAATGCTTTCCTTTTAAAAGGACTCCAGTAAACTAATCAAGGCCCACCTGGAATAGATGGAATCACATCTCCATCTCATCAAAAGGCCACACCCACAATTGGTCATGTCACATCTCCATGAAGACATAATTTAACTAAAAGGTCTCCACCCTAAACAATAGGTTTGTTTTCACAAAACTGTATCAGGATTAAAACATGGATTTGCTAAGATACATGATAGTTTCAAACCAGCACAATGATTAATAAAAAAGGTATGGGAAATGATTTTGTAACTTTTGATTATGATGAGATACTTTTTCCTACTTCATGGTCTCAGACTGATCTGCATACTTGTGATTAAAAAGTTTTGAATGGAAACTTATTCTACTCTGATTAGAGAATAAAGTACATGTAATGTATATTAGTAGATCCACTTAAGAGAGGTTTATACATGAGATTACACAGAGGGTAATGGTGCTGAACCACAAATCCAGGTCCTCTTATGCCATTAAAAGTGTATTTACCGTTATGATTCTTAGTGAAGGGCAGCTCCAAATACAGAAAAAAATGCATGCTAAGGAAGTAAGGACAAGAGCCAAAAGTGAAAGATTCACAAATAATCTCTGAAGAATTGAGCTGGAAAATAAGGAACAAAGCATAGATCAGGGCAGACTATGTAAGTCCTTAAATATCTGCCATTTTCAAATCCAAATATTAAATTTCCCAGTTTGTACATTTCTCTCTATATGTAGGTCATGATCTTCCAGGCCATCAAGAAAAGGTATAAGCTATTAGATGATACCTGTAAAGCGAATAAAATTTACCAAAGTACATAAGGTAATAACTATATGGCATGGCTAGATATTTGTAACCACAGAATTTAGTTTTCATTTTCTTCTGCTCTTTTGTTGCATATAATAATTTATTTATGCAACAAAAAAATCATATGATGAAAATGGAACAAGTAAAATGGATATAATATAAGGAAAAATTAAAAATATATAAAAGGTGCAGAAATTGAGAATTCCTAAAAATATAAAATCATAAAACTTCGATGTTCAGAAATGCTTGAGTAACTTATTTGCCTGTTTATCCCATGCCTGTAAAATTATGATTAGCAACATTCTTCTGACCATTTCTTGTTTTATTTTACTTCTCCAACTTTTACTTCGAAAAATTTCAAACCCATAGAAAAGTTAAAAAAAATAACTTGACAAATAATTTGTATCTACTCTTCACTTAAATGTACGTTTTTAATGTTTTCACATTTGCTTTATATTTTTTTTTGCTGAAACATTTGAAAATAAGTCAAATACATGATGATACCTGACTCTTAAATACATCAGCATGCATCTCCTAATAATACAGTACACTATCCTATTTAACAAAATATCATCATCGCATCCAAAATATTTTATATAACTCAAGAATGTCATCTAATTTATAGCCCATATTTAAATTTTCCTAATGGCAGCCTCAAAAACTTCTACAGAGTTTCTGGTTTTGTTTTATTTATTTATTTTTTCAATTCAGCATCCAAACTAAGCTCATACATTGCACCTGGTTTTAATGTTTCATTAGTCTCTTTTAACCAATAAACATCTCCCTGCCTTCTGTTTTATCTTTTAGAAACTGACAGTTAATTATTATTATTATTATTATTATTATTATTATTATTAGAGCAGCTATAAGTTTAAAGAAAAGTCATGCAGAAATTACAGGGTTCCTATATGCTTTACCTTCACATATACAGTTTTCCCTATTATTAACATTTTTCATTATTGTCTACCTAAATTTTCAAGTCTTTCACTGATCAAAACTTTTGCTGAAGTGATGCAAAGAATTGAAAAATAAGAAATTCAGCCATTACAGAATTTTTGTTTCTGTCAACTTTGCTAATTTACTGAATTACTTAGCTGAAGAAGCTTCGGCCTGGAATGGTGTTTGGTAATTCTATAAATAGCCTTGAAGTTTTGTTGGTTTTCATTACAACAAAGATGAAGGAACACATTTATTGTCACACTTCAGATATGACTCAAGGCTTCTTTTATTCCTACTACTTTTCCTTTAACTATAATGGGTTAAACATCTGTCTCATCAGGGGTCTCCCCTACATACCCATCTGAGTAACAGGATGGAGTGTTTCCACTTTGGGGGCTGTGCCAATAATGGCAGTTATTTGGTGAGCATTGTAAACAAATGTGTGTATTTTTTTCTACTCACTGACTGGTTTCATCTTACTCGAAATGATCAAAAAGTGAGTGCAGATGGAAAAGAGCAAGCAAGGCCACTTTGCAAGGAAAAATAAATAAGAGGTTCATCTGATCCATCTGAGCTTCATTAGGACTCAACACTGACCACTGAACACTACAAGGTAATAAATCATTTGCTTCCTTGCCTTTGTTTTCGCTGCCTGCTGTTTATCAGAAACCTGACATGATAGGATGCCTGGTATAGTTCAGGAAAGTTTATTCATACTTAAGTTAAACGTAAATGGTACTATTATTGTAAGTGAATGTCTCATGGCATTTCAGGAGCATTGCATGTGTACAAGCCTGGGTATAATCAGCCAAGAACAGAATCTGCCCCAGATGGTTGAAACAAACAGATTTTAACAAATATATGTCATATCTGCTCACATCCCATTGACCAAAAAAAGATTGTATGAGAAAGTCTAAAGTCAGTAGTATGGAGAAGTGTACTCTACTCTACTTCTTACTCTTGCCACATTTCTACAGGGAAATGAGGCAAGAGTAAGAAGTAAAAATGACTTTCAATGAAGATTACAAATAACTACACTCAATTTCTGTTTAATTTTTCTATTCTATTTTAGATATTGTAATTACTTGTAAAGTAAATATCTTTCTGTGCCCATGAACAATGGTTTTTCTTGGACACATAAACCTCTGAGTGGAACTTTTAAATTATCAGGTGTGTACCTCAACATCACAATATACTGCCAATTTATTTTCCTAAATGTTTTTGCCAATATACATCTTTACCAGTTGCTATCTCCATCTTTAGTTTTGCTCAAACTGATGGGCAAAAATAGTATTCCATTTATTGCTTTGTTTGAATATCCATGATTATATTAATCATATCAAGCATCTTTTCAAATATTCATTGAAACTTTGAAAAATTGATTTAAAATAAAAAAAGAGAGAGAGAGCAAAGAAAGCTTTTTTTAAGTGAAAGATTAAGAATTTTATTAAACAATTTTAAATGATCAAATAATTATATTGTTGGCATCTATTTTTCTAAATTTTGTTATTAATCAGTCCTGCCTATTGGTAAAAGAGCAAAAGCTCTTTCAATGATTTGCCTCTATTATTCTCTAGGAAAAACTGTGGCACAGAGTATGACTTGATCTCTGATGTAGATCAGGGAGTAAATATGGCAGTTCAAGTCCCCTTGTCCTAGGCTTGGGTCACACTTCCAGAACGATCTCCCTTGACCTGAGCTCTACATCTTTCTGTTTTCTGGGTACCATGCTGAAAGGGGTTTGAGGCCCTAATCTGTTGAGTATACTCCTAAAAAATGAGCAATCCAATAATTAATTGGTATTTAATGAAATTAAGTAGGCCTCTTTAATTGTTAGCTGCTGTGTTATCTAGATATAATAAGAGTTTTATGCTTCTTTAATTGTTAGTCAGTGTGTTAAGCATTTAATGCCAAATTGTCAGGTGGTGCATTTGATCTAGTTACTAATTGGTGAGTTATTTAAATATAATAAGTGTTATATGTCTATTTAAATTTGTTATTTGGTATTTTCCTGCATTTGTATTGGTCAAATGTTCCTAACTGGTTACTGATTAAAGAGATTCTTTAAACAGGGAACTTTTGGATTGTATTGAAATTGAAAAGGTTTTAGGGATAAGTCCATAAAAAAGGATTTGTTTCTGTAATGTACTCTGGCCTCAAAATGAGTTAAAATGAAAATACTACCATTAGTTAAAATTAAAGATATTACAGTTAAAATCTTTCTGCAAAAAGGCAGAAATGGAATGAGACAAAATATTCAGCCCTTTACTTGTCCCTCTCAAAAGTATTTCTGTTTCTGTTTCTGTGTAACTTTCTCTTTGTGTCTGTCTGCCTGTTCAATATATATTCTCATACATCTGGATGGAATAAAGTAACAGAAATTTTTTAAAAAGATCTATTGGAATTGCTTAAGAAATAAACAGGTAGTTTTATATAAATTTTATATAAAATTGTTACTTCTGAAGTAAATAAAATAAAAGAAAAAACTCTCTAAATGGCACGATTTAAAACTTTATTTTACCCCACCCCACAATTCTACTCATACTCACCAGTGAAACATATTTTCCTTTAGGAATATGACTTTATTAACGCCTGAAATTTAGTAGAGGGGAAAATCCATTTATTTGTATCTAAATCAATGTTTATCTAATGAACTATATATAATTTAAAAGATACCAGCAAATACATCATATTATTGCTTAGAAGTTTACACACACCAGCACTTCTCAATCGTTTGGCTTAGGTCTGTGTAGAGACACATGTTCTTACTTTCTTCTGTCATTTATTATGAGATTCTGTGCAACTAGAATCATTTATCAGAACATAATCTGTTACTTGAATTTGCAAGAATAGTGATCAGTTGCTTTGTCCTCTGTTTTCTCCCTCAGTTTTAAATTAAGGATTAACGATCGATGCTAGTATGTTCTCGGAGATTAATGATCATTCGGGAGGCTTCCATGGCCCTGGGACAAATAGCTAATCATTAATCCTACAGAAATGCAATATACAAAAGTTATTATCACCTCCATCAAATTCCAACTCTTTTTCTTTCAAGGAAGTTCTTAGTTTGTTTCAGGTTGTTGAAAGGTCTAAACTGGAAATTCTGTAGGCAGAAAAGTTCTATTAATTTACTAAACAAGGAAATAGCAGTTACATTTGACTCAAAGGAAAGGAGTTAAATCCAGTTAGGAACATTGCAGAATGAGGATAAATTAAATGTTCTCCATTGTTTGCCATTCTTGCATAGTTTGGATGACTACTTTTTTTTTTTTTCCTAGTGAATGTGTTTTGTTTTGCTTTTTCTTTTTTGGCATGGGCAGGCTCTGGGAATCAAACCCGGGTCTCTGGCATGTCAGGCAAGAATTCTGCCACTGAGCCACTGTTGAACCACCCTGAATATGTTTTTAATCATATAATTGTTTTGGCTGTTATTAATTTCATCAGATTAAGTATGTCTTATATACACAGTCTTCAAGTGGCCAATCCATTCTTTGAGAATAGCCTTAAGTCAAATTCACAAATAATAAGCCTTTTCTCTGAGAGATTGGTGAGTTCCTGTCCTGAAATTAGAGGGAAAACAACATTTATGTAGTGACAATAATATTTTCAAATAAATGTAGAAAACTATAAATAGAAAATCCGCTCATTCATGCTTTTATTTAACATGTATTTACTGAGCACATACTAAGTGCTAGGCATTCTCCTAGACACAGGAAATAGAACTGTGAAGAAGAGAGACACATCCCTGTACTTAGGAGTACATATTTTATTGGAACAAAATGGAGTAAATAATAAATATATGAAAATTGCCAGGGGGAATAAAAACTGCCCTATATAAAATCAAAGACATACCATTTGGGTTGGGATGGACTTTTAGAGATAATATTTGAATATTCCTAAGGGATGTGAATAAGCAAGCCATGTAGAAATATGGAGAAGATTCCAGGAAGAGGGAGCAGCAGGTGGAAAAGTCCTAAGATGATAAAGTGTTTGATATACCAATGAATAGAAAGAAGGCTGGAACAGAATAAGCAAGGCACAGGATGTTGGAGATAACTTCAAAGGGTTGGGCAGGGACAGATCCTTTAAGTCCTGGTATACTACACTAAGGAAGTTGATTCTTCTTCTAAGGGTAATAACAAGCAACTGGAGAGTTTTCTGTAGCCTGTGACAGAAAAGGAGTTACTGTTTTAGAACTATTTCTCTGGCTGCTTGAAGGAAAAAAAATAAATGTAGATGGACAAGAATTGAAATAGAGGGTTGAATCAGGAGGTGAATGAAGAAATCTGATAACATATTGGTAGAATTATAACATAAGTGGGTGGAAGTGTATAGATCTTGAAGATAAAATGGGCAGAATTTGGTGATAGATTGGATTGAGTTTATGGATGCTTTTATTTTGTACCTAAATATTTTATTGCCATAGGAATCCCCACTATATGAATAATATCTTAAAATTTTTATTATGGTATAATTTACATATGATGGAATACAGGTATGGTGAGTGCAGTTTGATGAGCTTTAACAAATAAATATGGCCCTCATTCTTATAAAGACATAAAACATATTTTCCTACCCTTTCCAACAGTCTTTGCTGTTCTGACTTCCTTCACAACAGATTGGCTTTGGCTGTTATTGAACTTCATATAACTGTGAACATCAGATATATTCTCTTTGCATATGTTTTCCTTTACTCAGCATAATGATTTTGGTATTCATTCATATTGTCACATGTCACAGTGTTATATTTCTTTTTATTGTTAGTATAGTTACGTTGTATGAATTTAACTCAAGGTGTTTAGCTGTTCTTTGATTAAAATTTGAGTTGTTTCCAATTTAAGACTATTATGAATAAAGATGCTATAAACATCTTGTACACATCTTTTCTTGGGCAGCATTTTTTCATTTTTCTTGTATAAATACCTACATATAGAATTGCTAGATCATAGGGTAGATGTATGTTTAACAATATGGAAAAGATCAAAATGATTTTTGAAGCTGTTTTAACATTTTTTAATTACCTGTAATGTATTAGAATTCCAATTACCCCTTATATATCAACACCTGGTTGTCCTCGGGACTTTAAGTTTTAGCCATTGCAGTTGGTGGAAAGGAGGATCCCATTGTGATTTTAATTTGCATTTCTCTGGTGACTAGTGATGTTGAATATCTTTTCATTTGCTCAATTTGCTTATGAACCATTAGTATTTCTTCATTTGTGAAGTGCCTGCTTAAGTCTATTGCCTTTTATTTATTCAGTTGCTGTCTTCTTTATCATTTTATTGCAGAAGTTCTTTATATATTCAGAATAAATGTCACTTTCAGGATATATGGACTGAAAATGCTTTCTTCCAGCTTATTATCTGTCAAAAATCTCTGCCCAGCTCAATATCAGGAATATAGTTTCTTCTTCTCGAAGCTTATTGGTTTTATATTTTGTATTTAGGTCTGACCCATCTCAAATTAATTTTTGTGCTTGGTGTAAGGTATGGTCAAGGCATATTTTTAAATAGAATCCAATTTTCTATACCATTTGTTCAAAAGACTTTCTATCCCCATTAAATCATGTTAGTGACTTTTGTCAAAAATCAGTTGATCATACAATATGTGGATCTGTTTCTATACTCTAGATCTCTAAATTTAAGCCAATACTATTATAGTACAGTATATATGTTACAATAGGATTGGAGTAAGTTTTGAAAAAAAGGTAGTGCAAGTCCTTCAAATTAAATCGTTTTCAAATTTGCTATGGCTATTCTAGCATTTTTAACTTTTTGTATTTCCAAGTTTACTTGTCAATTTCTATAATAATGTTTCCACAGAATTTAGATTGGAATTATGTTTATACTATGTATCAATCTGGGACAAAATAACATCTTATTCATAGCTTCTAATTCATGATCATAATATACCTCTCCATTTATTTAGATCTTCTTTAATTTCTTTCTGCATTGGTTTTACAGTTGTAGTGTAGATTTCTGGTGCATTTTTTCCTTAAATGTATCCCTAAATTTTAATAAGCTTTATATTTTAGAATAATTTTGTATTTACAAAAAAAGTGTGAAGATAATGCAGAAAGATCCCATGCGCCCACACCCAATATCCCCTATTATCAAATTAGAATAGTATGTGCATTTCTCACAGTCAATAACCCAATATCATTATTGATTAAAGTTCATACATTTTTCAGGATTCCTTAGATTTTACCTAATGTGTTTTTTGTTCCAGGATCCCACTCTGGATACAATGTCACATTTAGTTGTCATTTCTTCTTAGGCTCCTCTTGGTTGTGATAGTTTCACGGAAAGTTTTGATGGCCCTGACAGTGTTGAGTCATACTGACCAGGTATTTTATAAAATGTCTGTAGATTGGGATTTGTCTGTTGTTTTTCTCTGGATTAGGCTGCGGTTGTGGCTCTTTGAGAAGACTACAGGGGAAAAGTATCATTCTCATTACATCATATCAAGGTACATACTATCATCATGACTTAGTAATGTTGATTTTGACTTTGATCCTGGCTGAGGAAGTCTTCGTCAGGTTTCTCCACTGGAAAGTTATTCCCTGCCCCAATTCATACTATATATGCTTTGGAAGGATGTTATAATCCACAGCCCACACTTAAGAAGTGGGGAGTTATAGTCCAACTTGAGGCTGAAGTAGCAATATAAATTATTTGGACTTCTTCTGCATGAGAGTTTTTCCCATTCTCTCCAATTGTTTAGTAAATCATGTATTTATATCAGTGTTGGCTCATGGATATTTATTTTATATTCACTACTTAACTGATGTTGTTGTTCCAGCTTTGGCCATTGGTAGCTCTTTTGGTTGGCTCCTATATCCCTTTCATATAGCCACATCACTGAGGTTTTATAAGGGGAGAACTTCCTTACTTTATAGCACTGCAAACTTGCATATTTCCTGCCCCAGTTCTAGAATATGTCATTTCCCACTGGAGCCCAAGTTATCTTATTTTGTTTCTTTTTCTGTGTTTTGATGCAAATATATATGACACTTTGTTATAATTTTATTTTCCAATTCTTCTTTGAAGTTCATAAAAAAATTTTTGCTTTTAACATATGCCCTTGTATAGTGCATTCACTTAGTATCCTTAGTATCTATTTTATGGATTCACAAGTTTTTCTATTTATTAAGCAATGTTGTCTATGAAACAAATAGAGTTCTATTCCTTCCTTTCTAATTTTATGCCTTTTATTTTATTTTCTTATCTTATCAACTGTCTATGACATTGAGTACAACATGAATAGAAGTAGTAGAAGCGAACATCTTTGACATATTTTCAATCTTAATGAGAACACAGATTGGCTTTTAATAAAAGGAGATTTATTTTGTTAGTTCTTCAGAGGAAAGGCAGCTAACTTTCCACTGAGGTTTTCTTAAGTGGAAGGCACAGGATGGTCTCTGCTGGCCTTCTCTCCAGGCCTTTGGGTTTCAACCACTGTCCCCAGGGTGATTCCTTTCTGCATCTCCAAAGGCCTGGTCTGAGCTGTGAGTGCTGAGATGAGGAATGCCGAACTGCATGGCTGTGCTATGTTGCGGTCTTTCATTTAAGCACCAACCAATTAAGTCAAACGTCATTCATTGCAGCAGGCACGCCTCCTAGCCGACTGCAAATATAATCAGCAACAGATGAGGTTCACATACCATTGGCTTATGTCCACAGCAACAGAACTAGGTGACTTCACCTGGCCAAGTTGACAACTGAATCTAACTACCACATTTCACATTTAAATATTATCTTAACTGTATATTCTTCATAATATCCTTTATTATACTGAAGAACATCCCTATTGTTCCTAATATGTTGAGAGTCTTTCTTTTATCATGAAGTATGTTAAATTGTACCAAATATTTCTGTGCATCTACTGAGATAGTCCTTCATTATGATAGTGATAAATAATATGATTGATTTTCAAATGTTATACCAACTTTGAGTTCTTGGAATAAACACCATTTGCCATGTAGCAACATACTTTTTTTTTTGCATGGGCAGGCACCAGGAATCGACCCAGGTCTCTTGGCATGGCAGGCGAGAACTCTGTGAGAACTGAGCCACCGTTGCCCACCCAGCAACATACTTCTTATGGACTGTTGAGCTCATCGCCAATATTGTGGAAAGGCATTTTGCATCTATGTTTATGAAAGACATTGGTCTATATTTTTCTTTTCTTGTATCATTCTTTTCTCTTTTTCATATCAGGATTATCATGAACATAAAAGGAATTGAGAAGTTTTCTTTTTTCTTTATTTTCTAAAATAAATTTGTAGACTTGGTATCATTTCTTCCTTAAAGGTGTTTGCTAGGATTTGTCAATTAAGTCATATGGACCTAGGGTTTTCTTTGTGCAAAGGAATTTTTATTAGTTAATTTCACTAACAGATATATGACATATTCAGAATTTTCCCTTTTATCCAAAGCCTACTTCTGTCATCTGAATTTTCATTTATTTGCAAAATTCCCATTTATTGTTATAAACGTGCTTGTAGTATTTTCTTATATTCCTTCCAAATACATAGGGATGTCTCCTTTTTCATTTCTAGTATCACTAATTTGGCTTTTCTTTGTTTTTACTTTGACATCCTTACAAGGAATTTATGGCTTTCTTGATCATTTTTAAGCAATCCAATCTTGTTTCTTTGATATTCTCTATTATTAGTGAATTCCTCTATCCTGTCAAAGCTTCTGCTCAGTGTCCCAACCATCCTTTCCTTTCTTGAGAACATCTATGAAAGCATTAAAATTTCACTCTACTGAAATGAAAAAAATATGGTGATAGACTATGTAAAAGTCTATGCTAAGATTAATATGTGATTCATGGAGAGATTGATGTATGTTTCCACTGAATGTTCATTGAGCATAGGGGCGATGTCTAATTTAGCACCATGTCCTTAGCAATTTTTACTATGCCCAACCCACAGTAGACACACAGTAAACAGTAGTTGAAAGAATAAAGAAAATGATAAATGAATGGAAGAATGAATTTTACTAAGCTGAGAAGGGTAAGAAATCGTTTGCCAGAAAAAGAATATAAATCAAAAGGCCTTCTGCATGGATTAAGGCACAAATGAATATAGGCACTTCAGGGAAAACAACATGGTTTGATAACTGTGGAATCCTTTTCTTGCATTGCCCCTCATAAACCTAATGTCCCATGGAATATACTTTGATAAACACTGCTCTAGGAATTACTGGTCTGTAGTTCATCAAACTGTGGAGTGAATACTTTAAATAAAAATGACAACTACTGGAGAGAAAATTTATTTCCTCTTCTCATTTTTTTTTTCTGGGACCTGGAATTCTGTCCTTTTGGAAATATTGGATAATAACTTCCACCTTCCCTTGGTTTCCTAACTAAACAGTATTCACTGAAGGAAAAGCTCTAAATTTGATTTGAAAGAGTCAGGTGGAAATTGGGCTATTAGTATTCTTCTGTGCATATCTGATAGCTTTATACCACTTCCTCAACTGCTGAATGAGTTTTAGTAGTTCTTCTGGTCAATTCTTCTTAATATCCAGTTTAAGCACAATTAATGCTCTTGAATTTCTCTTCCCCCTAAGAGGCATCTATGAGCTTGGTCTTCCCCACTACTTAGCAGAAAGACCATAGTCTCTCTCTTACACTTGTGAAGATGAGAATCAGGCTTAAAATCCTTGTCGATGAAACTACTTGGTAAAGAGAAAGTGGTGTCTTATCTGTCATGTTCCAACTGACATGTCTAAGCATAGCAGTTCTAAGATTTAAATTCAGATGGGAAATAGAATATTCCTTTTATATCCACGTTGTAAGATTAAGTTTGTATTCTGGCTTTTAGGAAAGAGGATTGCAATAGGGGTTGTCAGATGCTTGCATTCAGAAAAAAAAATGGCATTCATTTTCTTCTTGGCTAGTGAACTTTTTTAATATGCTACAAAAGTCAGAATTTTATAGGAGAATATGGGAGAAGAAAGAGATAAGTGGATCCTTAAGGCCTCTTTCCTCCACCCTTGGCCCCATTTTCCACCCCCTATGCCCTAAAGAAGCATTTAGAATTCAGTTATTGTTTTGTTTGATTTTATTTATAATAGGCTTTTGAGAAACATATTACAGCAGCTTACTCCACCAATATAAAAAGAAATGAAAACTTTTATATAAACATCATGTTCTCTTTTATGTTTTGTGGCTTCCTGTACAGCTCTATTCTAGCATTAATTGGAAATCTAAATTCAGCTAATTAGTTTTATTTTTCAATAGAAACCATAGGGAATGCCTGTTGAGAACATTATAAAACCTTTATCCATTTATTTATTTGCAAATGTATTTATATTGTTGAGAGTAGCTTTGCTGGTAATAAGATGAGCCATCTTTGACAAAAATTTAAAGTAGGAAATAAAGTAAAGAAGATGGGTTTACCTCAGTTTTCCCCCCATCCCAAACAGATTGATTTTCAATAAACGAAACACTGAATACTGAAACTCTAAAACAGTGCCATCATCCATTTGGAATACTGCAGGCTGAAACTGTCAGCAAAGTGAAGATATGTATTTCCAGTCCATAGTTTGAGAACCATGGAACATTTTTAATGCATTGTAAAAAAAAAAGGGGAAATGAATATTCTGCAGCAATTGTGTCTAATATGTATAAAGAACTACCACTGAAAAGATGAAAGTCTAAAAACAGACTGTAAGATAAATGTTTTCTGACCTTCTAAAATTTTTAGATGGGTTTGGTGATTTTTTACACCTTCTGAATCTGTCATGAAACTGTCAAAATAATATGATATCTTTAACAGGTTATAATCAAAGGTGACTGGGTATAATAAAGTGGAATGGAGTCAAATAAGGGTGCTACTATATATAGCCACAGAGGAAACGTAGCATAACTAATTGGAAGCTTTAAACTCCTCAGATTGATTTTAAACAATATGTTTCATATCCACCCTCTACTTTGTTTAAGCCTATGTCTTCTATATGGGCTGCCAATTGAATAATTGAATTCCACAAAAGCGCCCTGATTTAGCCCATGCCTTGAGATGTTAATGAACAGAAAAATAGTGAGAGAACAAACAGCAAAGAAATAAAGAAGCTGATTAAAACCATAGACCCTGTCTTTCAACCTTATTTGCTCTTTAAGATAAAGATTATTGATACTATTATTATAAAAACCAAGGTACAGAATGTACCTAGCCCTATATGTTTATCATTTGGCTTTCTATGATGCATAAGATTTAGTGAGATGAACTTAATATAACAAAATACTGATAACCCTTTTTCCAACCCTCAAAATGAGATGTGCATTAGATTAAGTATTTTACATGCATCTCAGTCAATTCTTAAATGGTAGAGTTATACAACCTAATAAGGATAGAGTATAAAGAAATGCTTAAAAATCTACTCTATAAAAACAAAACAAAACTACTCTATGCACACATGCATGAGTTGGGATCCAAGGAGTTCCATTTCTTGATTGTGTGGCTTTGGAGCAAGTTGTTTAAACTATCTTTTTCTCAGTCTCCTAATCTGCAAAGTAGAGGTAATAATAACTCCAACTTGAACAATTTTAGGATTAAATTATTGTGCAAAAATCCTTATAAAAATGCCTGTCATGTATTATACCTGCAGCATAATATAGACAGATTTAGTAAATTGGGCCCATTTAAGGATGGTATTTATGATTTTCATGTTTATACAAGTTAATAGTGGATTTAAGTCTAAAACCCTGACCTGATTTAAAAACTGAAGTCCACCTTTAATTACTATCTTATAGTAAACCTCCCTTCATCAAATTAAGCATCTAGCATAATGGTTTGCACAAATATGTTTGTGGAACATATTTAGAAAATAACATTTTAATGAATTTTCTGCAACCTCAGTTGATGAACAGCATTTAAGCAAGGAGACTCAGGGAAGGGATGCTATGATATTTGCAACCATCCCAGGGCACCTTTTATCTCATAAATGATAATTGCTTTCCTCTGCAGAAGACCTGCTAGTTAAATCATTAATATTATCTTATAAAGGCCAATTAATGTCTTCCTTGTTCATACAGACAATGCTCCAACCGGGAAGAGGTCATTTAGAGAGAAAGGTTAGACAGTTGTCAGGACCAGAGCTTGATCTTCAAAGCTCTGCCACTAGTCAAAATCTGCTGTAAGTGACATTGCTTTCAAGATCTGTTTCTTCATGTTATCAAAAGAGGTTTTAACTAGATTATCGCTAAAATCTGTTACAGATGTTCTTCCAAATGTGTTACAATTAATACCAGTGGAGGAGATAATAGAAGAGCCTCTAACCATTCATAGCAATATTAGACAGATCACACATGAATTCTCACACTTATAAAAAGCTTAATTTTAAAATATATTTCAAATAGCATATATGCAAAACCCTAAAAATTAACCATTATTTTCGGGTGAAAAAATAACATTTAGAAATTTTGAAATGTTTTATAATAAAGAGAGAGTAAGAATTTATAAATCTTTTAACGCTCAGTCTAGTATTTGGTTTCTACACCACAGCTGGCTGGCTGTTAGCATTTTGTTGCTGTGCAATGATTTCCTATGTCTTTTTATTCACATTTTTATTTAAAAAAATTGCAATAAGAATTTGGGGGGAAGCATTCTTGCTATATAAAATAACGTAGCAACAGAGAAGTTGAAAATTAAATGGGAAAGAAATGTTTATAAATGTTTATAGTGTGAGGATGGATTCTGGTTTGGATCTTGTTTCTACCATTTACTGAGTCAATCAAGTGAGATTACTCTCAGTAACTCCATCTGTGAAGCTGAGATCATAATTACACCCTCCTTTCCTAAGACTGTGAGAACTAGATGTTAAGGCTTTTAAAGTACTTAGTACAAGTTACTGGCTCTTAGTAATTCATTAATTAATACGAGTTGATATTGTTTTGTTCTTGATTGCTGTTGTTGCTGCTGTTTGAACACACGCAGACTCTCCATTGTCTTCTGTTTGTAGAACATTTGCACTGACTACATTCTATTTCAAAGTACCATCCTGTAGGACCAAATAGAATACAAAGTGTTTAACCAAACAAACACAACCCTTCTCCCTACCAATGCCCTCATATAACCAGATAAAGGGATACAGGGAAGTTATATGATTTATTATTCATAAATTTTGATAGGAATAAATGAATTGTTCTCATCTATAATGTAATTAGTCTCTAAATATGTTTCAAATCTTCTTATAAATAAAATTTCAGAGCCTCCATTTTTGAGAGCTCATTTTACTATATGAAGGTTTCACTGATAGTGCAGAGATTGGGGAATATCAGGGATTATGAATATGGTCATTGTATAACTACATGAACATATAAACAGACAAAAATATGCTCCCTTAAGAAAGGCATGGTGAAACTTTGTAATGAACTAAAAATACTTCCAAGAATTATATAGGTGGTTCAAAGACAGCATCAAATTTTTCACAAAAATAGAAAACCCACTAGTTTGGAACAAAGGAAAAATAAGTCTTTTTTTGTATACTTTCAATTTCCTTCCAAGTCGTCATTAGATAACAATTAAAATGAGAAATCATGGATTGTCATTGCTACTGTGCAAAAACTCAACTTAACCAATATACGGTTCCTAGAATTCAGACTGCTGAATGAAACCCCAAAGAATTTTCACTAACAAATTAAAAACATGAATATCAGGAAATACAGCTGTCTTAAATCTGATAGACCCCAAAACACATCAGTATACAAAATTTGTTAGGTAATTATGAAATATAATCACTGTTCTTTTTTTATGATTTTGTAGTCATCAGACCTTCTACATGAAGGTAAAATCTAGTAGTGAAGATACATCATTACATCAGTTTGTGTGCTTCTGTTTGTGGCATAATTGAATCTAAGGGTAGTATAAAGGTGTTGAGAGGTTAATCTGTCACCACACACACATGCACACACACACACAAGGCAAATAGTACCTGGCATATAGAGACATTAGAGAAGTGTTTGCTAGGAAAATACTAAACAAGAATAACCATTGTTCCTTGTTGAATCTTCCAAGACTGAAATTTCATTGAACTCATTATTTCTCCCTAAGGATTCATTAGTGCCCACCAGACTTATGTATCATAAAATGCTCATACAATATTCCAAAAGAATCCCCTTTAGTCAGCTCATTCATATATTTGAAAAGCAATAGGTCCTGAGTAATTGGATAAATGAAAGATGTAAATCATTACTGATTCTCATGAAAATAATTTCTAACAGAAGCATGTTTCCTCATATCAAGAGAAAAGATCATAAATCTCAATATCATAAGGTAAGAAGAGACCTGTGGTTGTCTGGTCTAAACAGTGTCATCAAGCATGGTATTTCCTAAACTATTGTTCATTGACAAAAAAATGAAATGATAATTACTGAGACCTAATTTATTTAAAGTAATTTATTTGGCAATGTATGTGGTTTAGTTCAATGTTTCAGAGAAAGAGTATAGAGTTTCATAAATTTGTAAAGTCTTTAACATTTAATAAAATAGCTTGTTGTCACTTAAGTACCTTATGGCATAAATCTGCAGTGATTAATTTTCTTCTGATTCTAATAAAGTTAGGTACCAATCCTCTGCCAACCTTTTCAAAATATTAATGCATAACATTTATAAGGATAACTATGTCATGTTAATTCTCTTGTACATGGCTGATGTATAACAGACAAAAGATCAGTCTCAAAATCCCAGAAAATGTTGTCCAGAGATGTTAGAACAGTACATGAAACTGCCTATTATTTCTTTGTGACTTTATATTTAGCAATATGACCACAATTATTTCAAAATTATAAGGAATGCTAGTTGCTGAAATGGGCTGGGTATTTATTCTTCAAGGGTTGAAGTAAACTGTGAAAACTATCATGGTCTATGGTTGTGTGTTGATGGCTTAGGTATTGTATTTAATTAATATTCTATTAAGTGTAGAGCAAGCAGAAAATAACCTCTTCAGGAGGGAAATAGGATCAGGAAGAGCACAGGTATTTTCCTTAAGCTTCTAGGAGCAGGCTATGACTTGTTCTTTATTCCTCTGGCTTTAGTGAGCACATGCATCCAAAACTTAGTTGAATGGTTTTGGAAACTTTCTACAGAAATTTACAACTGTTTGATGTCAGTGTTGGCTTTAATGGGGAGAAAAGCCCAAGGAGAAAAAGGTAAGAAAGGGCAAGTTAAATTAAGCAGCATTTTTTCCTCTAATTTGGGATTTTTGAGGAAAGGCACTAATTTCTGCCCAAGCAAGAAAGGGAAGGCACTTTGTAATATCAATTTATCATAAATGCTCCTGGATATTAAACTTAACTTAGAATCGACTGGAAAGCGTAGATATTTGACTGTTTGCAGAGAAATGCAAAGACCTGAACCTACCACACAGCACCTGGGAAGTGGGACCTCACCAGGAAGGGATGTATTTACACAAGAAGACTGTCCACGGTGGCTCAAGTTCTTGTGCTTTTCAAAATGAGATAAAGCCAAGTGAATGGTTATAGTGGAAGGTCAAACTTTTCTATTTTTAGCTATTTGGGCTTGTGTTAATTAATAAGAAATGTTCTGTAGGTACACATTCTTAATTGTAACTAAATTAAATATTCATTTGTAACATTTTCTCTAAAAGCATTGATTTCTTAATGAGTGTGAAATGAAAAGGTCATACTTTTCGTGCACACAGAAGCTCTGTAATGCATTAGCAAAATAAACTAAGTGAAAAATAGCATTGGTGATTTTTGAACTTCCTAAGGTTCTACATAAGAACTCTCCATGAATATGAAAGTCTCCTGACAATGTTAATACCCTCTTAGAATAAGCATTTCTAAAAGTGTGAGACTCTTCTGTTTATAAGTATTAGATATAGAACGCTGTTTCACTGAGTATGCTCGATTCAATAAAACTTCCTATAGAATTAAGACATACATCAACCGTGGTATGTCATCAACAGCTACTTGAAAGAGAAATTCCTTGTTCTCATTTTTACCACTCTGTAAATATTTTACATCCAGCCACCATAATATTTATTTAAAAGCATAAATCCATTTATGCAACTTATTTGTTCAAGTGAGTTTCTGTGTCTTAAAAAAAGTAAGAGTTAAATTTCTTTCCATGGCTTTAAATACCCTGCTGTCTTTCAGAACTCATCTCTTATCACTTTTCTATCACTCACAGCTATAGCAACTCTGACTTTGGTTATTTCTCAAATTTTCCAGACATGCTTACACTGCAAGATACCTACAATACCATACCCCATTCCCCCAGATAGCAATTAGCTTCCTCCTTCTCATCCTTACTGCCACTTTTCAAGTGTTACCGTATCAGAGAAATCATCTCTGAGTACATTAATAATAGTAGCAGCCTCATCACTTTTCATACATGTATTCTGCTTCATTTTTTTTCATTTCCAAAAACCCTACTACCTCCTGGCATATTGAGTATTTATGTACCATTTCTTTATCTAATGCCTCTCCCTCCTTTGTTGTAATCAATACTAGAGAAGAATTTTGTCTGCTGTGACACTGTTATATAAATCTGACCTTGGAACAGTGCCTGGAACATAGTATACAATAAGCACTTAATAAATGTTATTGTAAAAATAAGTGAATGAATAACCACAGACCTAATTGAAGATACAACAATCATCAGCTTTCTTTTGTTTTTTTCCCGCTGTCCCTCCCATCTCTGATCACCACTGATCAGACTTGGAGCACTCTCTATATGACCCCAAAAGTGGACAACCCATAAGATGCTCAGACTTCTATCATGTGGCATATCACAGAAAAGCTCGAACGGTCTAATCATCACCCTTCTGTCTTTTAAATTAGCAAATATTAAAATAATGAGGTAATTAGTGTCAGAGAATAAAGGTGGAGAGGTGTTCTGAGATGAGTGGGCTGAAGTACAATAAGGACTATATGAGATCACAGTCAACATCGTAAGGAAGCAGAAATCAGGAGGAACTGAAGCTATGGTTAGGAATAATATAGAGTGAATAGGGCACTAATAAGCTAATTTACATTAAGAAGAGAAATGAGTGGACCAGAAGATAATCTGAGATGCCATAAATCACACCACAAATAAGAGACAAACTTACAGAAATCTGGTTCTTATGATGCCTCCTGAGCATCATAAGAATGTTTTCTGTTCAAATTAATGCTATCTATATACAAAACAATTAACCATATTTCTATTTTCTTCTGGTTAACTCATTAAGATGTTCCCTTCCTAATGGATTTTTAAAAAAACCTGTAAAGCAATTTTTCAAAATTACTCCTATTAATTATTATACAAGCCAAATGAAGCATTACTGGAGAATTCACCTAGAATAATCAAATGCTTCTTAAAATCTGTTTCTTCAGAACCTCTGTAGATACAGACCATTATGATCTGAGAGCCATAATAGGGTACGATCACTAGCTGTAGTGGGCTTTGGTGTTTTACCTGGGCACATAGGCAAAACTTCTCAAATATCCACACATGAAAATATGCCCCTCCCCCTCCCTCTACAAAAGACAGATTAATGCACAGTAAGCTATTTAGAAGCGACTTAAATACAGAAACAATTATATTTCAATTTGCAATCTGGCAACTTTTCATTAGAACTTAAGTCAGTGTTTTTTTTTTAATTTTCCCTGTGATCCCTGGTCTGTGCAGAACTGGTTTCAACTCTGCCCGTTGAGTTTATTGGAAGGGTTTCTATTGAAAAATATAGTCATGTGTGCTTGGGAATGGCTCTGTAATTCACAGTGCATTGTGTGCTAGCATGATGCATGCTGTTTTGTTTGTTGTTCCCTCAAATACGGTGATTTCAAAATATCTGCCATTTGCTTCGAATCACCTAAAATAGTGGTAGAGGTTGTGACTCTGCTGCAGGCCTTCCATAACATTTTCCCTGGTCCCTTTAATGGTTCCTGGTACTGTCTCCTTTCTGCAATTCCTGGAATTGAGTTGGATTGCAATTCGCTCAATTGACTAATACGCACACACGCAAATATTTTATTTTAACATTACAGTTTACTATCACTTAAAAATTTTTTAATTTGATTTAATGAGAAAGGAAAAGTTTGTGCTGCTCAGAGAAGCACTGGATTATAAAAAACATAAAGTGAGACTTAGAAAAATGAAAAAAAATAAAAAGAATTTTTATCTACGTTTTATCCGTCCACCCCAAACTCTTTCTCACAGACAGGAAACAAAATGGAGGACTTTTGCCCATGATAGTAACAGAATCAAACTCAAACCATTCAAAGAATACCTGTTATACCTATCCAGTCATAGCCCTGATTATCATCTATTCATCAGACTGTGATATAATGAAGAAAATGCAAAATCTTATTTGCATTTATATATGGAAAAATGTACAGTGTAATGAGCCATTAATTAGAAAATGCCATTCATATATTAATTCTAAGTAAGTAACTAGAAAGTCTTACGCTATTGAAACTGTAATGGACTGCAGAACTTGACAGAATATTTTATTTGTAAGAACAAACAGGAAAAAGTCAGAGAATGAAGAACAGTGTTACAATAACTTCTCAATTCCATAAGATATTTCACTTTCATTCTCTCTTCTGAAAATGCTCTCCTTTCTTGATCCATCTAGCTCACTCCTTTTTTTAAAATGTCAAATTTCATTTTAGTGGGGATCTCCAGCAAGAAGCCTCCTAATTCTTCTGATGTGATATCTGCTTCCCCACTGTGAATGGCTCAAGGTAATTCTTTGTGTGGCAGTTGCTGGTATATATATATATATATATATATATATATATATTTGGGGTTTTTTTTGTTTTTTTTTTTTTTGCATGAGCAGGCTCTGGGAATCGAACTTGGGTCTCTGGCATGGCAGGCTAGAACTCTGCCACTGAGCCAACTGTAGCCCACCCACATATTGACTTTTATCAAATTATTCACTAGATTACTAAATTCAGGTTAATTTTAAGCTGGTATTTTTTGGATTTGCTAGAGATAAAATAATATCATCCCTACATAATATAGTTATCTCACCCCTTTTACTACTAATTACTCATAATTTTATTTTCTGACGTATCTTTGGTCAGGCCAAAATTTCCAATTTCTACTAATTAATAATAGTGGAATGGGAATCATTTTTCCTGAATTGATAATAAAGCTTTTAAAATTTTATTTAAAATATGTTATTAAACGAAAAATCATCCTCAAACACTATTAAATTCAACTTTGCTACTTGAAACTAGTCATTTTTTTGTCTGTAATAAAATGATAGTATTTTTTATTGACAACAATTAATTATTTATTATGTTGCCTTTACTTGTTTTCTTGTATCAAATCTCTTTTGGTATTGTTGAATCATTTCTAATTCTAATTGTTAGAATATCTATCAAAACTTTGATATGTATGTATGTGCCATAGGTCTAGAGTTTGCTACTTTTTATTATATTATTACAAAGCTTTGGATTAAGATCATTTTATATGTTGACTTTGTTATATCATATTGTGTTTTTGTGATCTAGAGCAGATAATGTAACCTTGGGAATCACATTTCTTTTCCAACTGAGAGATTTCATTAATGAACATGTTAAGATATCATGGCTTTTTAATGTAGTGTTTTCAATTTTATGGCAATATTTTGCATGAGCTACTGCCAACTACATCTTATAATTCTGTTATATCAATTTAGTATTGAATTAAAAAATATTCAATGTACTGTTATAGTATGTAATTAAAGTATTTGATTGTAGTTTAGCCATTAACAATTTTTACATCCCTTTTTCTTTTAATCTTATGACTTCTTTCCCATTTTTTTCTTCTCTTCAGAACCAATTCTTAGGTTTTCCAATCCCTGAATTTTATGATGTTTTAGAAATTAGATGCATTTGGTGCTAATTTTTTCAAGGTTACATGATGCTCACAAATTTCTGTAAGCTGAAAAATCATCCCTTCAATATTAAATCATTCTGATCTCCCATGTAATAACATGTTGACAGTATAACATGGAAATTAATAGTGTGCATTCTAGAACCAAAATTTTCTAGATGTGACTCTCAGCTCTACTGCTTACCCATTGCTTGATACTTGACAAATTATTTCCTCTGTGGGTTATGTTATCTGCAAATACTAGTATCTCACTCATAAAGTGATGTTGAGGATTAAAGAAATTGACTCAGATATGGCCTTTAGAAGACTGTCCAATACAGAGTGAGTGCTTGATAAATATAGGCAATTATATTGATTTTAGTTCTACTTGATGGCACAACAATGGTGTAAGTCAACATGATAGGTAAGGGGGCATTAATTTCATTCCC